>JAJIBD010003865.1:0-193633 GCA_021461705.1 Cryptotis parvus | reverse complement strand
AAAAAAAAAAAAAAAAAATTGAAAGAATATATAACAAATGGAAAAGGATCATGTGTTTATGGTTATATTTAATGACATTATTATTATAACAATATAAACACTTCATATTATTAGAAAAATATTATCAACATTTCTATATTGTTGAAAACAACTTATAGATTCAATTCCTATCAAATTCCCAGTGCAATTAAGGAAAACAGAACAAATATAAAATGTATGGAAATTCAAACATTCACAGAAATCAAAGCAATTCCAAGAGAAACAGAAATAGGAACAGAAAGAAATGGAATATAGTGAAGATCCCAGAAATATACACATATATGAACATTTGATACACAAAAATTAACTCAAAATGAATGACTTGAAGTTAAGACTGAAACTATTAAATACATAGATCATACACTCCTGAAATTTGACCTTATAAATATAAAAATAAAGGAATATATAAAATTAGATATATCAATTAGAAATATACGGAGTTGTATCAAATTAGAAAACTCTTTAAATTGATACAAAACTAGCTAGCTATACACTCTACCCTAGTTTAGTTATACAATAAAAGAAACTGGCATAAAGCTAAAATTCATTAATAATAGGAACAATATTTGCAGATCATCTCTCCTACAAAGAGTTGATATTTAAAATATATAAGGGCATGCAGCACACAACAATGAAAGAAAACTTAGCGATTAACAAATGGGCCAATAATATGAAGAAACCACCAAAGAAGATATATAGATTATGAACCAAACTAGTATAAGCAGTGACTAGGGAAATGTAGAACAACACTACAGTGAGTTATCACACGTTTATCTAAAGCCTTTCAGATTGGCACCTTTGGCTTCCATCAAGCAATAGTCTGTCTATGGCAGAGATTGAGAAAGACATATAAGGAAAAATAACATGCATAGACTGTCCAAACTCTATGGTTGCCTGGGCAACCATCAGTGGTTTTACAGGTAGGTCATTTATTCAATACCATATCATTCCCCATCCTCCACCGGTCTCCCAAGTGAGCTATTAATGCGACAGAAATTCAGGAGAGTTAGTGAGCATATCAATATTCACTAGGTACATTAGATACAGGAAGAGCAGAGGTATTTCACATAGCCAATCAACAGGCATCTAAAAGACCCTAAACTACTTATATTATTCTTTCCTTAGTGAGCTTTTGCTAGCCCTCCTTGCTAGCTATTCCATTTTTTCCCCTGGGGGCATGCTTATCAACACTTTATATAATGGTTCAGTTTTGTTTTTCTGTCAGTGGGACAATTTCCCCAATTAAGAGTGTCCTGATGAACAAGGGAAACAATTCTTGTAAACAGTAGATGGGAATCTTAATTGAACAGTCTATATGGAAAACTGAAATAAATTAAAACGCTAATTCCATACTATGCCACAGCACCACTCTCAGTTTTAAATCTGTCAGAAGGATGTGAGCACACAAATTCAAAAGGATATTTGCCCCTCTGTGTTCATAGCAACATTATTTATAATGGTTACAACATAGAATATACCTAAATGTCTTATAATGGATGAATGAATAGAGAAACCTAGTTCATATACTCAGTGGGATACTACTCAGTAATTAAAGAAGATTAAATCTTGTCTTTTGCAACAATACAGATAGGGTCAGAGCGATTGTACAGCACATAGGTGTCTGCCTTGCACACTGCCAACCCAGGTTGGATGTTTGACATCCCATATGATCCACTGAGCACATCCAGGAGTAATTCCTGAGTGCAGAGCCAGAAGTAACCCCTGAGCATTGTGGGATGTGACCCAAAAATGCAAAAAACAAAACAAAACAAACAAAAAGCAATATGGATAGACATCAAATAATTATGCTGAGTGAAATAAATCAGAATGCAAAAGATAATTATTAAATGACATCAGTCTGATTAGAATATAAATGACACAAATCAAACAAACAAAAAACCTAGTAAAATATGAGAAAAAGAACTCCTTAATTGTCAAAGATAAGGTGTAAAGAGGCAATACGTGATAGAAGGAACTAGGTCAGTTATTTGGACAGTGTTGATTGTGGGTGTGGTGAGGCTTATGTAGTTGGTAGTATGAAACAGAAATACACAGAAATTCTGTGTATTTTAAACCGATAGTAATTGATGAAATGATAAAAATTCTTGTGATAGTAAGTTAATAAAATTCTTTCTTTTTTTAAAGTCTATTTAGACGACTTGTTCAAAGTAGCAGCTTCATCATTCCAAAAAGTGCATGCAGCAAACAAATACAAATGACATGGAATTAGAAAAGGGTTTTTGGCTTTCCAGTGTCTTTCATTTATCTGAAGGCAGGCTTTTGAAATACAGGTGCATGCGACTAGGTATTAAAAGTAAAGTGTATTAAAAGTAAAAAGTATTAAAAGTAAAAAAGTATTAAAACTAAATTACTTTTATATTAAAAGTAAAATGTCTATTTACTTTCCCTGATTTTTATTTCTTCTGTGTTTTGTTTGTTTGATTTTGATTTGGGGGGTCGTATGCCTTGGTGCTCAGGGTTTACTACTGACTCTGCACTCAGGGATTGTTCCTGGCACGTCCCACAGACCATATATAGTGCCACAGATCAAACCCGAATTGGCCACATGTAAGGCAGTAGCCCTACTTGTTTACTCTCTCTCCAGCCCCTTTGCTTTTCCATTAGGGCTGAACAGGGCAGTTGCAGAAGTTCATCACGATGTACTAAAGCCAGGTTGAAAAGGGCAGCTTGGGCGTCACACAGCAAACAAAATCTGACTGATGGGAGGTCTGGAGCCGGGTATGCATACTTCTTCCTGGGCTGGTTTAAGGATGCATATTGGATACCACACCTTAGATTTGGTGGAAATCTGATTTTATCTTTGGAAAGAACATCATTGATGTGCTCTGTGAACATGTTTTTCTATTCTGCCTGGAAATTTATATAGGCTTTCGTTTTTGTTTCTTGATAACCTCATCCATCTCATCCTTGGCCTTCTGACCACAGGGCCTGATTGCTATAATTCCATTTTAGGGGGCTTTTAGGAGGACTCAGCTTTTGCATTAAGCTAGAGCTGCACAGTGGAGTGATCGTTTCTCCCCGAGAGTGAGCTGCTGAGATCATATTATGCTTGCCTTGATTTCTTTGTAAAGGCTGCCTATAGAATTTCATATTGATTTTAAGCTGGCGCTGTTTCATTTTTAACTCCTTTGTAAGCCAGGAGTCCAGTTATATTAGCGTCTTCTCCCTGTCATTCTGACAGGCATTGGTTATCTGAGTTTAACAGACTTTACTTTTTACTCTGTGGTAGCTTTCTTTGGCATAGAACGTGTTGCCTTTATTCTTCTATGTCGGTTTATTTAAAAAACAGTAGTATAACCAAAGTTTGCAAGGCTAAGATACAAATTAAAATAATATATAAACGAGTAAGTGAAAATGGCTCCCTAAAAACAGAGGTAATTAGAAAATTGGTCTCATGCTCGCAGTGGCACTGACCACTTACTTTGTTCCTGGGAGGGTTTGTAGTTGTGAGGTTTACACATAATGCAAAATAGAGCATGCGAGTCAAGTAGTGAGGTTTACACATAATGCAAAAATAGAGCATGCCAGTCAAGCCGAGAACCATAATGACAAGTACGGCTTATTGAAATGGCACCTACCTCAGTTTCAATGTTGGTCGACTGTTCTTCAGTTTAGTGGCATTAGGCAGACTGACTGACCTAAAGAAATACATATTTCTAAGTGGCACCATAACTAAAGGCACAATCATGTTGTAGTCCCTTGAAATTTCTAAAACCTTTTAAATTTATTGCCTCATGTGAGTGTCATAAAAATGCTGCAAGAAGCAGGGTAGGTAGACATATGTTGATTTTAGGGTGAGGAAACAGAGATCAAGCAAGCACAAATCAGTCCATAAGACACAGAACAGACCTGGGGTTGCAGTTTCTGTTTCCTAATACCAAAGTTGTTCTTTAATTTGGTGGCCGTCTCAAGTAATGCTAGTGAAATGTTAACTTGCGTTTCCTTGGCATCCCTTTAGATTTCAATTCCTTATTTATTTCCTGGTCTTTGTACTTTCTGGGTGTACTTTCAGATTTATCTCTAACACAGCAGTTACTTTGATCACAAAGAAGAATGACAGAAATCAAGGTCTCTGTGTTAAGCATATTATTCTTAACTGCTTAGGGAATTTTCCCCCTGGATTGCCCTATTGTATTTTTAATTTTATTTTAGCTCTATTTTCTCGTCTGTGAAGTGAAGGGGTTAGGCTATGTTCCTCTCATTCTATGGTACTGTGATTAGGAGAATGGGAGGTGAAGAAAGAATCAGAGCTGCAAGTGAATATGATTATCATGGGATCACAAGCACAGTGCATTATGCATGTTTTAAAACTGGATCTAGTATTTATACTCTAAAGTGCTTCCTTATGAATTACCTTCATCCTTCAGTGTACTGTTTGTTCTTACAGCAAACATAATCCTTACATAAATCCAAATCAATTTGTTTGTCCTCCGTATAAGATACTTAAAATTTTCAAAATGTGTTTATGTCCAAAGGCAAATGTTTAGTTTATAGAATTCTCTCAGATGATATAGGGCTTTGTAAGACTGATGTTAAATATCCACTAAAAAAACTCACATTTTCTACCTTAGTCATGACTTTCTAGAGAGCTTAAGCATTAGCAATCATTTTTAATTTAATGATTCAATATTCTTTATTTAATGTCTCACTACTGTATTTGAAATCAAAGTATGTATTTGACCTTTGAAGAACACAAGAGCTTTGGAAAGATATGCCTTGACACAATAAATTTTCTTTTTTAAAAAATCTCAATTAGTAAGGGATAAATATCTCTTATTTTAATATTCTGCCTTATCACGTACATCAAAATTGACCAGTCACAATACCTGCTATTTGATATAGTAGCTGATAAAATTTGAGAAACTTTGAAAGTCCAAAAACTTAGAACAAAGCAATTTCCATAAATTATACCCTTATAAATCTCTTTGATAAACACAGACTTTTGAGAGACTTTGATTATATATCCTGAATTTCAAATACGAGTTTTAGAGTCCATTTATACTAGCATCAATAAAACAACAACACAGAACAGCAACCAGAAAATATATTTAGTGACAAAATATTCTTATCCTTCAAATTTAGTTTTTATAATGAATATAGTAAGTGCCAGAAAAAAACCCCTCTAACTTACCTTTCATCTACTTGTTCATTTCAACAAATTGGAACTCAAGCTGTGAAAATTTTAGGGCCTAATTTTGAACTGTGATTTTCACATTTAGACATCATCTGATTAAGTATATATATATATATATGTATATATATATATGTTAGACCCCATCCACATAACTTTTTTTTTTTGTGAGTGATTTAACAAGAGACTATATTTGAGGTAGAGGTCTGAGAGGTCGCCAACAACTTTTTTTTCTTGCCACCTTATTTTATTCTGTTACCAGCTTTTTTTTTTCACATGAAGACTTTAATTCCCTTATGTCAGATCTCAAGGTGAACATGATTAAAGTCAGAGAGGAGCAAACATTCTATACGAATTCAACAGTTCCATCTGTGCACAGCCATGGTAAAGAAACCTCAATAAGGCAAAACTCACAACTTTTTCTAAAAGAAACTCTCTTCAGTATGAAGCTCTGTTCCGTTAAATGGCTCAGCGATGTCCGAAAGGGTCTCTGAACCTCAGTCACCTTCCGCACACTTATGGGTAATTTTTTGTTTCAGATGGGACCGTTACTAATTCTTGGTGTGCTGAGATTTGCTTTGAGTCTTAGAGTTTATTCATATTGAGTCTTGGAAGATATCAACCGAATTAAAAATATCTTGTTCAAAGAGCTGCCTGAAAGTTGAAACCACTTAGCCCTATCCAGCTGCAGTCACTGGGATGTATGGTCAGGTTGGGAGGCTTACCCATAGTGAAGTCATTAACAGTCATTGTTCCAGATTTTTATAGGCACTTCAACTGGTGATGATAGAGCAGGAATTTTCATGTCTTCTTGCTTATATCTCAGGTTTCGTTTCTGCAGTGCTGGCTCCAGAACCATCAGAGGATAGAGGTGGGGTGTTGGGGGTGGGGAGAGACGCAGGCAGCAGGGTCCCACCTCAACTCCAGCTCTCATTCTCCCTCTGATGTTTCTGGCAGAGAACGCTCCGCTCGGGTGGACGTCAGTGCATCCAGCTGTGTGGGAGCACAAATTGATGACTTGGTTGGCAGCATTTCCCCGCTGAGTGCCAAGCTACAAATGCACTCCCAATCAATTCCCACACAGCTACAGCTCAGGAAACTCTTCCGAGAGGGAAGCCCTGAGACTCTGGAGGGCACTGAGGTCCAAAAACAGCCTAGCAAGGGCTGAAGAGGGCAAATCTGCAAGGGCTGAAGAAGGCAAATCTGCAAAGCAGAACTACCATACATCAAAAGAGACCAAGAGGAGAGAAATCAGGAGAAAAAGACTAAACAAAGTGTGTGTGTGTGTGTGTGTGGGGGTAATAAAAGCAGAAACTTTATCCTCATGAAATAAGTAAGTTAATTTCAATGTTGGGGAGATGGGGGAGAGGGGTAAGGACCAGGTATCAGCTGACTTAAAATGAGAAAAAAACAGACCTTAAAAAACATTCCAAGCATTTTATAAGCATAAAGAATGTCACATGCATGATACACAATATTTTTAATGATTTTCTGTGATAATAAATTATAATTATAAGCATAAAAGCTGAAAAACTGACTTCACTTTCATTTCACTTGAGAATATCAGATACTGTATTGTGGGTCAATGTTTGACTCTAAGTAAGTGTGTAACTATGTTTCTAAATAGATAGGCTTATATTTGTATCTACAGAATATGTAAAACTAAGCTGCTTTTAAAAACTCAACACAGAATTTTTTTTTTTTTGCTTATTGAGTCACACGGGTGATGCTCAGGGGTTATTCCTGGCTCTACACTCAGGAACTACTCCTGGCGGTGTTCGGGTACCATAGGGGATGCCGGGATTGAACCCAGGTGGGCCGCATGCAAGGCAAACGCCTTCCCTGCTGTGCTATTGCTCTGGCCCAGAACATTTTATTTATATATATTACAAGTGTGATATAGAAAATGGACTTATTGTAGAATAATATAAAAAAAAAATACAAAATATTTTCTATGGACTGAATTTAATGGGCGATAAGAAAAAATATTTTATTTTCATTGAGTTTTAAAAAGATTGGGCCCCCTGGGATGGACCCAGTGCATGGCAGAGTCTGGCAAGCTACCCGTGGTGTATTTGATATGCCAAAAACAGTAACAATAATGGACCTCATTCCCAACGAATGAAGTCGTTACTGGCGCTGGTTCAAGCAAGTGATACAAGTTTAAATTCTTGGGCTGATTAAAATGGACAGCATTTACTTTTTCTTTTTTTTTTTACTTTTTTAAAATAATAACTTTAAATTTAAAATTAAGTGATTTAAAAATACTACTTAAAAGGTTGGGGCGGAGCAATAGTCCAGCGGGTAGGGCATTTGCCTTGCACGCAGCTGACCTGGGTTTGATCCCCGGCATGTCATATGGTCTCCTGAGGACTGCCAGGAGTAATTCCTGAGTGCAGAGCCAGGAGTAACCCCTGAGTATTGCTGGGTGTGACCCAAAAAGAAAAAAAAAGTTCTACTAAAGTAGAAATTAATTGATGTCGCTGATTTTCACTCAATGCATTGAAAAATAATGCATTGAAATATGTATATTTTATTTAAAAACACCATCATATTTTCTTGATACATTCTGTTAAACTAAGACACAGCAACCAATGGACTAAGGGAGAAATTCGCAATGGACTGAAATTAATATAACTAATTCCTAAGAAAGCATTTTGGGATAAATAAATCAATATTAATAAATATCTGCATCATATCATATCATATTGAACTAAAACAGAATTTAGGCAGCTTATTTAGGAAGTTTTGTAAGACGTGAGAGAGAAAGACATAGATTAAACATCTTGGAGCTAAAATTTCCAAGAGGAAGATGATGAGTTATTTGCAATATTTAAAGATTTCTCTTGAAAGTGAAAGGGCTTGGCCCTGCTACCTTAATTTTTCTTTTTTTGGGGGTCATACCTGGCATATGCTCAGGGGTCACTCCTGGCTCTGCAATCAGAAATCACTCCTGGCGGTGCCCAGGGAACCATATGGAATGCTGGGGATTGAACCTGGGTCGGGCGGCATGCAAAGCAAATGCCCTACCCATGGGACTATCGCTCTGGCCCTTCTTTTGTTTCTTTCAATCATGATAAGAGTCATTTATTCCCTTTTAAAGAGTCATTGTACACACTAGTGAATGGAAATGCTAAAGTAAAACTCACTTTCTTTTTTTTTTCATTTTATTTTTATTATTCCCCAAAAAAAATTTTATTACACCATTTTAGACATACAATTGAAAGATTCTCATGTAGAGTTTTGATTCTACAGTGTTCCAACACCCATCCCTCCACCCAAACCCATCTCCCATCACCAATGTCCCCACCTCCCCCCCCCTCCCACACCTCAACTACTTGGCGGGTTCTGTATGTCATTTCTCTCCTCTTTATCTCTTCCTCCCACCAAACTTTCCTGCAAATCGTGAAATGCAGTGCATTAAAGGACATTACTGTTTCCACTATTTTATTTTTTTTTTTTTTTTTTTTAATTTTTTTATTTTTAAAATTACAAAAGATATACAATTAAAAAGTTCATATTTGGGTTTTGGTCAAACAGTGTTGCAGCACCCATCCCGCCACCAGTGCCCATCTCCCACCACCACAACGTCCCCGGTTCCCTCCCCCTCCCCAGCCCTGCTCCATGGCAGGTTCTTGATTTCTTTCCATTTCTCTCTCTTTCTCTTTTCCTTCCCCTCCAGACCATGGATTACAGAACATACATTAAAGGGTTGTCATGTGTATCTTTTTGCCTCTATTTAATGCTCAGTTCTAGGTTGGCATTAGTACCCTCAACAATTGTTAGCACACTGTTCCATTTCTGTCTTACCTAGCCTCTGAATCCCACACGTTTGTGATAATTTCCACCTTTGACAGGACCTCCTGATATATGTTTCACTTGACCTTGGATATTGGTATCATAATATGTACCTATATATTTATGTTATGCAGATAAATGCAGTCATTCTGTATCTGTCTCTCTCCTTCTGGCTAATTTCGCCCAACATAATCTTCTCCATGTCCATCCATTTGTAGGCAAATTTTATAACTTCATTTTTCCTAACCGCTGCATAGTATTCCATTGTGTAGATGTACCAAAGCTTCTTTATCCAGTCATCGATTTTCGGGCACTCGGGTTGCTTCCAGATTCTGGCTACTGTGAATAATGCTGCTATGAACATAAAAGTAGGGATGGTGTTTCCGCTGCGTATTTTTGGCTTCCCAGAGTAGATTCCCAGGAGTGGTATGGCTGGGTCAAATGGGAGTTTAATTTCTAGTCTTTGGAGGAAAGTCCATATTGTTTTCCAGAAAGGCTGTACCAGCCGGCATTCCCACCAACAATGGATGAGTGTCCCCTTTTCCCCACACCCATGCCAGCACTTGTTGTTCTTGTTCTTTTGAATATGTGCCAGTCTCTGTGGTGTAAAGTGGTATCTCATTGTTGTTTTGATTTGCATCTCTCTGATGATTAGTGATGATGAGCATTTTTTCATATGTTTTTTGGCCATTCGAATTTCTTCCTTGCTGAAGTTTCTGTTCATTTCTTCTCCCCATTTTTTGATGGGGTTGTTTGTTTTCTTCTTGTAAAGTTCTACCAGTGCCTGATATATCCTGGATATTAACCCCTTATCAGATGGGTGTTTCCACTATTTTAATGGACCAACAAGCTCAAACTGGTTTTGTTCTGTTAATCTGGTCGTGAGGCAGTTTCCCAGCGTCCGGGCAGCGAAGGTGGTGGCTAATGTGGTGGGCGAGTCTCATCTGGCTGCTTCTGGGACCCCCCAGAGGTGATGGGCCCACTCTCAAAACCCATCTGCCCTCCTGGGGGCCCCATAGTCAGCAGGGCCAGGGGCAAGCCGAGTTCCAGCTTCCCCAGCCGCTTGTGAGGCTCTTCATGCTATGGCTGGTGGCCCCAGGGCAGCTCCTCGTAAAACTCACTTTCATCACTATTTTCTTTAGCACACTTTCCTTTACTGGGAGTGTGATACTAATATTTTAAATATTTAATGATATATGCTATATTGAGAAATTGATTTTTTATTGAATATTATTTTCATTGAACCAAGAATTTTGTTTTGTTTTGAGACCACACTTATCTGTGCTCCTGCTTACACTTAGCTCTGTATTTAGGGGATCACTCCTGGCACTGTTGGGGGACCATATTGAGGTGTTGGAGTTTGAACTGGTGATTGGCTGTGTGCAATGCAAGAACCTTAAACCTTGTTTTTCTCTTAGCCATGACCAAGATTTTTGACCTTTTAAATACTTGCTAAAATATGTGAGAAATTAGAGCAAACACCTTTAGTGTTTCACAAATTCCTTTCACATTTTCCAGCTTGCCAAGATTCAGCCCAAAAATGAAAAGATGAGCGAACTTTCCTTTAGGTAAAAATAATCCTTTCCTTCCTCTTCATTCCCCTCTTCCTGTCCCCATGACACTTGGCTTGATGCAATACAGTTGATGGAGTATCAAGACCTAAGGATTTCCTGGGAACCCTGCCACAAAGTGGAGCAGGAATGTGGAAAGTAGCATTGGACTGTGGGGTAAAAACAAAGCAGAATTGACATTTTCACTACTGCTGTACCAGTGGGGCAATTCACCTTCTCTAGGTCTCCGTTTATTATATGTACAGAAATGCTTTGGAGAGGAAGCCTTCAAGCAGTGCTTAGAAGGCTCAGAGTTTCCTAGAAGCAAGAATCAGCCATCAGCAGAATGGTTCAATGGTGGGGCCACGGATGAGATGCTACTGGGGTCTTGCAGCATATCAGAGACACCAGAGTTCTGGACGTATCCACAGCTCTACTGTTGGTGCTGAGGTGACCAGTACATGAAAAACATGAACTCCAATCCTGGGGTCTGTCCCAAATCCTTATATTGTACAAGATTCTTTTTAGCACAGTTGGTATCAGCTTGTATTTACATCTCTATTTCTTGGGATGGAGGTGGGGGGGAATTCAGAGAAATAAAATTCAAAGAGTAGAAGAAATGTTCTGAAGTATACAATCTGCTACTCTTTTCAAGGAAGCACATATTTTGTTTTTCTCTTCAGCTTCCTTCTCACTTTTCGGATCGTATTTTTAAAATGACGTCATCTAAATAAATAGAGATAATAAATCAGCTATAAAAGAAACCCGGTAAGGTGATAATAAAATAGGAATCATGGTTCTCAGAAGCAGTAACACTGTCAGGACATACAGTGTCACTGTGTGTTGCCTGGTGTATGTTGCACATGAGTGGCAGAGGTGGGCAGGTAGGGAAGTCCAGTACAGAATGAGAAGACATAGAAAAAGGGGGTATGTGATGAAAGAGAAACTCTCACAATCTTTGAGCCAGTTTGGCTTAAAATCTTATCACGCAGAAGAGTTGTTGCCATGTCCAGAGCGATCCAGCAAGTAAATGAGGGCCAAAGAATAGACGAACTTTTTCTTAGTTCTGTCCTTTACATGACACGTGATGTTGAAGAATATTATCAACCTGTATATATCCATTTCTCCATAGTGCAGTGGGTGAAAGAATACTATTTTCCTCGTTTGTTTCTCTTTCATAAGTTGGATATCTATTAAAATGTTTTGGTCTTTTTATATGGAAAAACTCATACAGGTAAATGTTATACCAGAAATGTTCATGAAATAAAGTGAATGGTGTCACAGAGCAATTTGCTAAACTATATTTTCTAAGTACAAATAGGAATTTTCTGCATCACATACAATTTAGTCTATCAAATTAGAATGAACATTAACCAAAGAGAGCACAATACAGAGGCTGTAATTTAATGATCATACTCGACAGCCGCCTCCCACATAGTAAGAGGTTATCATAATTATTTACATTTGGGTGTAGAAGGGAGACAAAATGTGTCATCTTTTGGTTGTGCTTGCATTCAAACAGAATATAATCTCTGTGGAGTGCAGTTAGCAAAATGAATTAATTAAAACTCATCTACCTTGATAGTAGAATCAGAATTTGTATGAAATGAATTTGTGTCTCTAACTCAAGAAACAGGTACACTAGAGAGAAAAATCTTAAGATATTTGAGAAAGAAAATTATGACTCTTTGACATGTAATACAACCACATATCAACAGTTAACCCACATAGTAATGGAATCTGTGGGAACACTGTATATTCTGAGAGTGTAACCTTGTCTCCATTCTTATACTCTCAGGATGTCCAATATCTGTATATATAATGTTCATATTTCCCTGGATAGAGGTATGTTTACCAGGCATGTATTATAGCAGTGAAGTTGAAGTGAAAGGCTTTCTGAGTCTAATTAAAATAGGCAACATTTCCTCTTCAATTGCTTATGGATGATCATATTTGTATTTGGTTAGAAACTAGATTTATGGATAGCAGATGATCATACATAGAGTTCTTTTTCTTAATCTTTTCATGAGATCATCTTTCTTTCTCTATTTCACTCCTTTTTCAACCTTGCCTAAAACACTGAGTTGAGCAAGTGTTTAAAAGAAACCTTACTGTGGCATATGTTTTGCACCATGGTGTAGTTTTATGGATAACGATATCACTCATGCTCATAAAGATGTCCTCACCAGTTATCTAAAGGAGAGCAAGGTCATGACACTCAGCACATCTGCACCAACTATGGGAGCAGGCTGATGAGAATTTCTAGTCTGCTTGGAAAAGGAGGAATGAAAAGGGTGAAGAACAGTCAGACAAATTATAGAGTACATGGGAGTATTGAAATGCGCTATAAAATGAATTATTGCCAATGAAAGTTAGATTGAGTAATTTTCAGATGATTTCAGCTACTAGAAGGAGAACAGTATAATTACCTAAAATTATCTCAGATAATAATTTTATACTGTGAAGCTACAAAGAATATGCTCCAAAAACATTAGTTAATAGTTTTTTCTTTATATTATCTGAATACCAAGTATTTGGTAAAATTCAGCAAACATAAGTTAACTCATATAATCTTTATGGACAGAATCATAAACTTCTATGCTTTTAAAAGTCAAAGACTTTGTGTCTATTGTTATGATCATATGGTTTTTATTTTTTCTACTGTTGATGTGAGAAATTATGTAGATTAATTTGTGAATACTGAACCATCCTTGATTCCAGGGATGTGTCCTGCTTGGTCACGATGTATAATCTTTTTGATGAGTCATTGGATTCTTTTCGGAGGCATCACCTTTCCCAACTTCAAACTATATTACAAAGCAGTAGTAATTAAAACAACATGGCATTGGAGTAAAAACAGACTCACAGACCTATGGAATAGAGTTGAGTTTCCTTACACACAACCTCAAATACATGACCATTTACCTTTGATAAAGGAGCAAAAGGTACGAAATGGGGCAAGAAAGCAGTGGGCAGTTACATGTTAAAAATGAATTTGGACCTCTCTCTAACACCATGCACAAAAGTCAGATCAAAATGGATTAAAGATCTCAATATAAGACCTGAATCCATAAAGTACATTGAAGAAAATATAGGAAAACCCCTCCACAACAAAGAAGCTAAAGGCATCTTCAGGGAGGAAACACCACTAACAAAGCAATTGGAAGCAAAGATAAACATATGGGACTACATGAAACTAAAGGCATCTTCACCTCAAAAGAAATGGCAATCTCTGATGAGCTTTTGGTATAGAATGGCTGTATTCATTAATGGGATATAAATATATACTAGTGTTTTACTAAGTTTGGGAAATGGTAATGTCAGACTAGAACTCACCATCGAATATACACAAAGACTTACATGATAAACCCTAAAAGTCGGTAGGGCAAGCCACAATGCGTAAAAGAAGAGAGAGAGAGAAAGAGAGAGAGATACAGAAAGAGAGACAGACAGACAGAGAAAGAGAGGAAAAGAAAAGGTGCCTGCTATAAAGGCAGGCTGGGGGGTGATGGGAGGGAATGTGGGGACATTGGTGATGGGAATGGGGCACTGGTGGACGGATGGGTGCTGGAACACTGTATTACCGAGAACCAATTATGAACACCTTTGTAATTGTATATCTCACAGTGATATAATAAAAATAAATAAATAAATAAATAAATAAATAAATAAATAAATAAATAAAAACTTTAATACTAAAAGAAAAAAGAAATGGTGACCAAGTTACAAAGACTGAGCGGAGAGAATATTCACCCAATACCCATCTGATAAGGGGTTAATATCCAGGATATATCAGGCACTGGGAGAACTTTATAAGAAAACAGCCAACCCCACCAAAAAAATGGGGAGAAGAAATGAACAGAAAGTTTGACAAAGAATCAATTTGAATAGCCAAAAGGCATATGAAGAAATGCGCATCATCACTAATCATCAGGGAGATACAAATCAAAACAACAATAAGATATCATCTCTCAGTGCATAGATTGGCAAAAATCCCAAAAAAAGCAAGAACAAGTGCTGGTGTGGGTGCAGGGAGAAAAGGACTCTCATCCATTATTGGTGGGAATGCAGGCTGGTACAGCCTTTTTGGAAAACAATATGAACATTCCTCCAAAGACTAGAAATTGAACTCTTATTTGACACAGCCATATCACTCCTGGGAATATACTCAGCGACACCAAAAACACACAGCAGAAACACCATCTACACTTCTATGTTCGTAGCAGCACAACTCACAATAGCTAGAATATGGAAACAACCAGAGTGCCCAAGAACAGACGACTGGGTAAAGAAACTTTGATATGAAGTTATTAGGAAAAATGAAGTATGAAATTTGCCTATAAACGGATGGACATGGAGAGGATCCTGTTGAGTGAAATTAGCCAGAGAGAAAAGGACAGATATGGAATGATTACATTTATTTGTGGGATTAAAAATACCAATATCTAAGGCCAGGCAAAATATGGATCAGGAGGTCTTGTCAGTGGGTGGAATCTACTGCAAGTGTGTGGGAGTCAGAGGTTAGGTAGGACAGGGAAAGGAACAGTGTACTAGTAAGAGAAGGAAGAGAGAGAGAAGACAGAGAAAAACAGAGATAGAGAAAAGGAGAGAGAGAGAGAGAGAGAGAGAGAGAGAGAGAGAGAGAGGAAGAAAGTACCTACCATAGAGGCAGGCTGGGGCAGAGGAGGAAATCAGGGGACATTGGTAGTGAGAAATGGGCACTGGTGGAGGAATGGGTGCTGGTTTCAGTCATACAGTTATGACTGAAACCCAAACATGAACATTTGTTTAATTGTACATCTCGCAGTGGTATATAATAAAAAATAAATAAATACTTTAAGTCAAAGACTATGATATATGAAAAAAACATGCTCAGTAAGAATAAAGTAATTATAATAAGCTAATAATTTTGATAGGTTTTGAGAATAGCTACTGCAAACTCTGGCTCTCCCACTGTTTTCATTACATGGGGAAAGAAAAATGCCATAAACAGGTACATATGAAAAATACCTTCTGTGTCAGAATACCCTAGGTTTATGGAGGGAAAAAATGAGAAAAGATACAGATTTCTTAAGCTCTCAGGATGGGTTTGCACTATTTCCTCTAGAAAATTTAAGAAAGGAATCACTGAAAAGGTAGCATTTAAGTCCCACTTGAAGGAGCTCAGCGCAAATTTAAGTAGTGCATTCAAAGAAAGATTTCAGTTCTTAGACACTCTTATAAGAGCTCACTGTCAATTCAAATTCCCGAATTAATGTAAACTGATTCTTTACCTTATCAATGTAGATTCTCTTTCAAGCAACACTTTAACCAAAGATAATTATTTCTCAATTGAGCCACTTTTTATATAGAAAAAATTATAATCTGAGATTTAAGAAATGAAACTTTTAAATGTTTGAAATTGTCATTTCTCTATGAAATGCATCATTCCATGAGGAAAATATACTTTATGTTCTTTACAGCAATGCACTGCAGTATGTAACAGAAAGCTCAAAACTGAGACTTAGGAGACAGGGGTTCCAGGTGTCTGATTTATATATGACCACTATTAACTTTATCTTAGATTTAATCTTTTTTTGGGAAATGAGATATTTGGCAACTTCAATTTTCTGAATAGAGTATTTTTTATAGCACTAGGCCAGAAACACTTTTAGAAAAAGGGAGAGAAATGGATCTGGAAACATCACTTGTCACCAGCACTCTGATTAGTAGCACAAAACAGGTTAAAGAATTAAAAGTTGCATTAACTACAAGGAGCTCTACTGCTCATATATTTTGTTTAATTCGAAGTTTCTTCTATGTACTGAAAGTGGCAAAGGGACATATTCAAAGAGCAAGAACAACAAGTGCTGGCGTGGATGTGGGGAAAAGGGGACACTCATCCATTGTTGGTGGGAATGCCGGCTGGTACAGCCTTTCTGGAAAACAATATGGACTTTCCTCCAAAGACTAGAAATTGAACTCCCATTTGACCCAGCCATACCACTCCTGGGAATCTACTCTGGGAAACCAAAAATACGCAGCGGAAACACCATCCCTACTTTTATGTTCATAGCAGCATTATTCACAATAGCCAGAATCTGGAAGCAACCAGAGTGCCCGAAAATCGATGACTGGATAAAGAAGCTTTGGTACATCTACACAATGGAATACTATGCAGCTGTTAGGAAAAATGAAGTTATAAAATTTGCCTATAAATGGATGGACATGGAGAAGATTATGTTGAGCGAAATTAGCCAGAAGGAGAGAGACAGATACAGAATGACTGCATTTATTTACATGGCATAAATATATATGTACATATTATGATACCAATATCCAAGGTCAAGTGAAACATATATCAGGAGGTCTTGTCAAAGGTGGAAATTATCACAAAAGTGTGGGAGTCAGAGCTTAGGTAAGACAGAAAATGGAACAGGGTGCTAATAATAGTCGAGGGTACTAATGCCAACCTAGAACTGAGCATTAAATAGAGGCAAAAGGATACACATGACAACCTTTTAATGTATGTTCTGTAATCCATAGTCTGGAAGGGAAGGAAAAGAGAAAGAGAGAGAAAGGGAAAGAAATAAAGAACCTGCCATGGAGCAGGGCTGGGGGAGGGGAGGGAACCGGGGATGTTGGTGGTGGGAGATGGGCACTGGTGGAGGGACGGGTGCTGAAACACTGTATGACCAAAACCCAAACATGAACTTTTTAATTGTATATCTTTTTTATTTGTATATCTCACGGTGGTATAATAAAATACTTAAAAAAAAAAAGAAAGTGGCAAAGGGAAGAACTTGTATGGATGCTACATTTATTAAATTAGTCCCATCTATCGTAAATATGTACTAAATTAATACTGAGGGAACAGTTCCCCTCACCTCCATATCTTAAAAGCTGAAGACAATTTTATTTTGCATTCATCATGTAAATACCAAGTGAGAATTGACTTCAACCACTGCTTGTGATAACTATAGTTCTCACGGGTCCCCAACAATACCAGGAAGCGAGTTCCCTTCTACCTCCGGGGCCGGCAGGAATGGATGAAAATTCAGGAATCTGGCACAGTTTTAAAAAGCTTTACTATTACAGGTTCTAATATACAATCCAAGAGTAGGGAAAACTCCAGACTCTGGGTTTCCAGCTAGGCCCTAGCCACAATAGGCCAAGATGGCAGCCACCGTGTGTTGAGGCCCAACAGAGAATGGAGAGGATGGAGAAGCAGAAGTAAAGGGAAGCCAAAATGGCAAAAAGGGCCTTCTCTCTTAGCCCAGCTTATTTTATAGATAGAAATCCGCCAAAACTTCCAAGCCTGGCCCATTGTGGGCTGGACTGTCTAGAGATGAATATAGGTAAACACTTGATCACTTGATCACTTGACATCCCGTTTTCATTGATTTGCTTGAGCAGGTTCCAGTAACATTTCCATTTGACCCTATCAAGTGCCAGTGTAGTCCAATGGAATCTGGTTGCTTCAGGAATAAGCAGAGCCTCAAACCATTCTTTCAGGGTCTTGACGAAGAAATCTGACCATCTTGTAGGTGGGCGGCCACGTGACCTTTTGACATCCCATGGGATCCAGTTGGCAACAGCTCTAGTCAGCGGTCATCTCCAAATCGCATTATGTGTCCAGTCCATCTGATTTTCGATGGCTTGGCAAATGAGACAGAGTCCCTGATTCTGGAACAGCGTCAGAGGTTGGAGCTCCGGATTCCTTCTCTCATTTGAGTGAGGCGTGATATTCCAAGCATAGCTCTTTCGATTCCTCTTTGGGACCCCCAGATAGCATTCTCATCCTGCTTTTGTAGGGCCCAGGTCTCTGAGGTGTATGTTAATGCAGGGAGAATGGTGAAGTTGAAGAGATGTGCCCAGAGCCAGAGGTTTTTTATATTTTTATCTATTTCTTCGATGCTTTTGAAGGCATTCCATGCTGCTCACTTCCTCCCTGAGCAGCTCAGGTTTTTAGGTCATTCATCATGTTGACTTCTTGACCTGGGTACACATAACTGCTGCATTCAGAGATGTTTGTTCCATTGAGAGTGAATGGGGCCTCAGGAACTAGTTCATTTTCATGAACATAGTTTTGTTGAGATTCAGTTGTAGACCTATCTTCCCATATTCTAGGTCAAAGTCAGCCAGCATTTATGCTGTTGGCTAATGTTTTGTGTTATTAGAATGATGTCATCAGCGAAGCAGAGGTGGTGTAGTTGCCAACTGTCTATCTTCACTCCCCATTTCTTCCCATTCTAAGTATCGCATGATGTTCTCGAGGGTGGCGCTGAAGGTAAACAACTTTATTTAAATGCAGCACTTCAGGTGGCCTTCTGGCATTTACAAGCACCAGAGCGGTTTCATAGTCTCCCTAGCAGAGCTGGGAGGGGCTGCAAGCTAAGTGTAGCTGGAACTAAAGTAGGGCATGTCACCCAACAACAGAGCATTAAAATTCACTGTGGTGGAGATAGAGAGATAATATAGTAAGTCCGGAATTTGGCCTGGCACAAGGCCAACCTGGGGTTTGATCCTGGTGCACATAGTCTACTGAGCACTGTCAGGAGTTCTCCTTGACAGAGAGCCAGAAGGAAGCTCTGAGAACTACTTGGTGTGGTCCAAAACCCAAAATCAAAACAAACAAACAAAAAGATCACCATGGTTTCAGGAATAGTAAGTCATATGATTTTTTCATGGGAAGTTGGAAATATATAGTTATGCATCTGTTAATGGTAGTCATGTGTTACAGGACACCTAAAAGCCTAAAAGCCTCTGCATCTGCCTTGGATTGCCTCCTGCAAATCATTTCGTAGATAAGGGGGTAGTCTGAATGTGGCAGTTTATCTGACCATGTATTCTGTACTGGGCTGGTATAAATATTCTCTCATGCTATCACAATCATCGTGGGTCTAGCTAGATCTTACCAGCATATTTGCCTGTCCACGTTGGATCTCTAAGTAATTAGACCAGAGAGAAATGCTATTTGCCTCCAAGCAAGCAAGCATGGCTCACTGATAACTCAAAGGCAACTAAAATACAAAACTCGGTGAAGTAGATGAGACTCTTGTGAAGGCTTGGATAAATATTTAACTGGCATTAGTATTAGTCTTTGGTACAGAGACATGCCCTCTGAGAAAGCCCCTTCTACACCCTATAAAGGCATTTCCAGGAAGATCTTGGCTCAAAACATTAGCATATAATAGCGCCTAGGTGAGTTGCTGGGAGAAATTACCTAAATTACCTAAATTACCTAAGGGCATTCCTGCTTCCCATAATAGTGGGAGGTCTGAGTTGCAGGGGTATAAAACCAGCCTGCTTCCTCTCTCTCTCTCTCTCTCTCTCTCTCTCTCTCTCTCTCTCTCTTTGGGCTCTCTTTTTGGGCTTACACTCTTCTTGGGAGTCTTGTCTTTGTCTCCTCTTTATAGGGCCTTTGACACGTGGTGGCCGCCATCTTGGGTTCTAGCCGGGAATCCTAAGCACTGGGTTTTTCCCTATTGCTGATTTGTATCCTGAATCTGTGATAAGTAAAGCCTTTTAAAACTGCATCAGATTCCTGAGTCTTCATCCATTCCCCTCCGGCTTTGGAGGTAGAAGGGAACTTGCTTCCGGGCACTGTTGGGGACCCGGCGGTGTTCCCGACAGTCATGCATCTTTTAATGACAAGAATATGAAGCAATTTTATGGTCCAATTCAACTAGTTATGCCTTCTTACATGCTTAAGTTAGAAATAGGCACCACTATTTTATATGCAATGTCTATCACTGACAGAATCATCCTATGCTGGTTTGGACAATACACTTAACATGCTTAGGAGGCAGGCAGGTGTTTGGTAAAGCACTCAAGATTCTGTAATTTTCTTTGAAAAATTACTTGATTAAACTAAACAATAATGGTGGCACTTTTTGTTTGTGTTGGTTAGTGCTGGATTTTGATGCAATCGAATAAAAAGCATTGGATTTCATCATGGGAGAAGGGCATTTACTAGGGATTAAATTTTGCCTTTTACAGTTTTGTTATCATCCCTTTGGTTGTCTTTTTCTTCTTGGTCTAATTTAGTAGCATTTCTAAGGTTAAACCTTAAGGTGGCCTCAATAGAGTGTATTGCATGTTCAATGAGAATTTCCTACTCTTCCTAGTGAGAATTTAAAGTTTCCGCTCTGTGAGCACATTCGAGGTTTTTTTTTTTTTTATTCAGTTGCTAAGATTGTTCTTCAACTAATGATCTTGTTTAGCCCCTTAGGGTTTCACTCTAAGCACACAGAATTTAACACGAAGATTCAAGAAAAGTCCTCTGCATATTTTGAAACACTTTCTCTGTGTAACTTCCTCGTGTAAATGCCAGGATAATTCTGGACATTTTTAAACCCAGGAAGGCCACAAGGCTCTAGGATATTTTCCCTCAACTTCTCTAGAATTTCTCCCTAGGCAGAGAGCTGGGATAAGATCACAGGTTTTTTTTTTTCATTTCCTTTCTCTCAGGGATCAGAGCTGTGTGCCAGCTTATGTAATTTAAAGAATGAAAATAGTTTTCTTTCATTGCAGTTTTCTCATCATTTTTGGCAGAGGTTAATTCAAAATACTGTTATTTATTTACTTATTTAATATTCTCTTCTTGTTGGAAAGTCGTGTTTCCCAAATATAACTTTTACAAGCACTTTGATTTTCTGCAAAGCAGAACATTAATTTTTAAAGGTCAACCAAATGGATTTTATGTTCCCTCTCTGAAAAAAGAGAAAGCTATAAATATCACAACTCAATTCTATACTCCTGATTTTTCTTAAAACATAACTCTTGGAGCAAATAGGAAAAGTGTATGCTTAATTTGGTAGTCATCAAGGTATGTAAGCAGAGAGATCATTTCTAGGCAACCATCTTATTTTCTCTGAATTATTAAAACACCTTAAAATTATTCTAGCTCCTATAAAATTAATCTTAAGGTCATAGAGAAATTAAAACATACTGACAAGTAATAATCTATAAAAGTAGCCACACTTGTTATAAATGACATTTCTTAGTAGACTAACAGTTTTGGGCACTTACATTAACAAACAACACACTTAGACACCATCTAGTATTGAAGGATTTCCATATGAATGGAGTGGGTGAATTAAAGATGATAATAAAGTCTAAAATATTATGATAGAGTAGAAAGTCTTTCTGAGAAGGAAATCATTACTGTTTACTTCCTTGAAATAGCATATTTTGGGAAAGTGTCCAAGGTTATATATTATTTTGGTTTAAACATCAGGTAGTTAGACTACTTATGCTAACATTGGAGATTAGTAATAATAATAACAACAACAATGACAATAATAATAATAAGAAAAGAAGAAGAAGAAGGAAGAAGAAGGAGAAGGAGAAGGAGGAGGAGGAGGAGGTGAAGGAGGAGATGGATGAGGGGGAGCAGAAGAAGGAGAAGAAACAGTTATTAGGTACAATAATAAAATATTAACTTATTCATTGTATAATTTCTTTGACTGTGTTAGGGGCAGAAGGCGAGGAGGGGGCATCTAGCAGTGCTCAAGGTCTACTACAGGCTGTATGATAAGGATCAACTGGTGGTACTCAGGAGCCATATAGCCTATTGAATATTTGAACAATGTGTTGAAGTCATGTAAAGCAAAAATCTTACCTCCTACACTATCTTCTCAGCTTAACCTGTTTAATTTCTAATCACAAAATAATTATTTGCTCTACAAAACACATGTTTTCTTGATTCTTTGCTATAACACTTTGAAATGAATAAGTATTAATGTATTTATGGCGGTGGAAATGAGATTATCAGTATGGGCTAGAGATGGAGATGATGGAGATAAGTAACCTGAACACAGTGATGAAAACGACTTGTGGTAGATTTTGGTTGTAAATAAACCCACAGTCGTAATCCAGTGCACACTAGGCTTTCCTCAGGACAAAACTGGTGCTCTACTCTTGGGACTAGAGTTGGAAAAGTTTACCAACACTTAATAAAAGGGAAAATACCTCTGAGAACTAATTTGTAGGACTAGCAGCAAATGGATCATATGAAGAAGTGGTAAATCATCTTTAAGCTGTCTCTCAAAAAAGAAGTACTTGACAGATTCTGACTGGATGTATTAACACATCCCTAACAACAGGAAAATCTGAATGAAAAGTCATTATTCCCCCATAATAGTGCTGGAAAAAAACAGAATTGGGAAGTATGAACTGGATAACCTTCCCATGTGCACCACTGAGTGGGCCACTCACTAACAGTGCATGTAGTTGTCTTCTACTAGATAAAGAAAGTACATGTATTATATTTATTATCATATATTATATTTATACTCATATCATATATTATATTTATATAAGTACAAATATAATATATTTATACTTATATATTTATAATACAAATATATAAGTTCTGGGCGGAGCGATAGCCCAGCGGGTAGGGCGTTTGCCTTGCATGCGGCCGGCTTGTGCCGGCCTGGGTTCGATTCCCGGCATCCCATATGGTCCCCCGAGCACCGCCAGGAGTAATTCCTGAGTGCAGAGCCAGGAGTAGCCCCTGAGCATTGCGGGTGTGACCCAAAAAAAAAAAAAAAAAAAATATTTATAATATAAATATATATTTATAGTACATTTATATTATATTTATACTTACATATATTTATCCTTATATGAATATACAATATTTACTATATTTAATTATATTATATTTAGGTATTATAAATTTAATATCTAATCTATAAATATTACATACATTCGCATTTCTAGTAAATTTCACTCTGAATCTGGAAATCTAGAACATTTTGATTTCTCAGTTATCTGAAGCACAAGAAATAAAGAAATTAATAGATGCTGGATATTATAACTTATTATATTTAGGACTTATATTTATATCATATTTAATTAGTTTTTTATAGTTATTATAAAGAAAGTAAAGCTATTACTACTCCTAGCTGACTAAGGAATTTTTATACACTTTCAATAATGAACAAATGTCTTATTTACATTGGTTAAGATCACTTATTATAACAAATAAACTTTTTATTTGTTGTGTTTGATAATTCCATTTGTCATTCCTTTAAGCTTTGTTGTTTCCAGTAATATGAAATAAATTTGGTACATGTCTGACAAGGGGGGACGATCAGGTGGGGGGGAGGAAACAGTGACATTGGTGGAGTGGGGAAGACCTGGTGGAGGGGATTGGTGTTGGAACATTGCATGCCTGAAATAATTTTATTATGAGCATCTTTGTAAATTATAGTGTTTCAATAACTTTTTAAAAAATAACAGGTTTTGTATGAAAAAGAGATGGAGTTGCTTGTGTCTGAAGATGAAATTGTGATTTGCAGTGTTAAGAACTCCACCCAGCAGACGAGCCTATCACAGCCCGGTTCATCAATAAATGCTGGATTTAGATATGACTACAAGAGTATGCTACCCGCACGGCAGAGCCTGGAAAGCTACCCGTGTCGTATTTGATATGCCAAATACCAGTAACAATTATAGACCTCATTCCCATGACCTGATGAATGGTTTGAGGCTCTTTATGTTCCTGGAGCAAGTAGGTGTTCTTGGGCTCTACTTGTATGAGACAGGACATATGGAGATGTTATGGTGCCCACTCGAGAGAATTGATGATGAACGGGAAGACAGTGATACAGTGACAGTGTTAAGTATCACTTCCTCTTACAGAAGTAATGCCTTATACCATCTCTGGATAACTCAGTAAAAATGGAATCCTGGGGCCAATGAATAGCGTCCATTAGACAGGAAGCCCCAGGTTTGATTCCTGGCACTGCATGTCTCATCCCCAGCAATAGTGGGATGGCTCTAAACGCTCCCAAACAGCACTGGAAAAGTCCCTATAGAAATTAAAACCTATTGTTCCGTTAAACTAAGAGCATACATTATGCACGTTTCTTAGTATGATTTTCCTCAAAATATTTTTATTCATATATGGAGGGAAATTACTGTAAAGCAATGCAGTACAGTGTTTACTTTGATAAAAGATAATATTTTGGCATCCTAGTTTAGATACATAAGGGTTCTAAAATTTATTTTTAAACCTTATTTTAAAAACAATAAAATCTAGTAAACAGATAAAATGGAATATTAGTTCATCTGTCAACCTAGAAATTCTGCCCTTGTGAATTTACTTGATCTCCAAAAAGTGATATACGGGCTAGGATTGCTAACTTTTACTCTCCTTATTGTTGTAATCAAAGAGAAAGAATTGTTTGATTGTCACAGTCTCCCTACTAAAGTCATACAATTTTGAATATTTGAATGACTAATCAAATTACAACCATAAGATTAACATTGACTGAGAATTTGCCATGTCCCAAACACCATCCTAAGAGCTTTAATTTTTTTTAAATAAAGCACAAAGTTTAGACACTATGATCAATCTCATTCTACTGAAGAGAAAATTAAGCCTGGATAAAGTAAAATACCTTGCATAAATTTGCGGTAGACATGAATTCTATAGAGCTCCAAAAACTATGGATACACTCCCTGTTACATCATCTTATCCCACCTATGATTATGATTATCTATGATTATTATCAGTATTAGATAATACTGATAATAATAATGATTATCATATTAGATAACACCAATCAATACATTCATTTTCCTCTCTTTTCTAATCTTAGTATTTTAACCATTGATATGACTAATTTTACAGTTGTCTATTACCAACAGATTTTCAAATAAAAACAGCATCCACTGCGTTATGTTTTCAAATTACACCATCTGTCCTGCTTCCTTACCTTAGAGTTAGTTATGGTCTCTTCAAGTGTTCCACTCCAATATCGGAAGCTTAGTGGCAGTCTATCTCTATTCTGTTTATTTCTCTGCACATGTTTTGTTTTGATGAATGATGAATTATATTCTTTTCTTTATTTCTCGTGCTTCAAGTGACCGAGGAAGAATAAAGGGGCGAGATTTTCCAGGTTTAGAGTGAAATTTACTAGAAACGAGAATGTGTGTAATAATGTCCAAGTCGTATTCACGGATACCATTTTATTTTATTGATTAGATGGTGTACTCCAGCAAAGGGATCATACAATGAAGATAAGAAAGAACAAGAAACTGAAAAAAAAAGCATTGATGGAAGTTTCCTAACAGTAAAAACGAGAAGGCTGTGCTTCCCAAAGGGAAGTGGGGGTGGGCGGTTGCCTGAAACAGCGAGAGCTGTGATGGAGTCAACTGCAGCGAATCCCGTAATTACTAAATTAGACTGTTCCATTTCTGGATAATGCATGCTGCATTTTTATCTTGATTTAAAATCCAATTAGTTCAGGATCATCATTTTTATTCATCCTAGCCTCTCTCTGGCGACTTTAAGAATAGAGCAATAGATTAATACTTTTGTGTTTGTTCTTTGTAGGCTGTCTTTGAAGACACGGCTTTTTAAAATCTAAGACAACAGGTGTCCCCCCTCCCACTCTTACATATTTTACTGATTACTCTCTCAGATTGTCCTCAAATTCTCTGAAGTCCTAGTAACCAGTAACATGCTACATGGTACACATTTGGCTTTCTCAATAAACCAACCATGACAAGTACATCCTTGAAAGAAATGTTCTCAATACATTTTGCTTTAATTTCCTAGATAAAGTTATGGATTAGCATATTTTTCTTCTTACTTTATTTACTGAACTCACTAGGCAAGAATTATGAATAAATAAACTTTCTGAAGAAAATAATAGATTTTTGGCTTTGTAAATGTGCAAAGACTTCAGGGAAATAATCATTTGATTGCTTTCTGGTTAAAGTGGAAAGGAAATTTAGGCGGCCCTTAAAATAGCTTCAGTTTTTGTTCACATGAACTATATCAGAGAGTAAAGAATTGAAGGCATGATTAAATAGCTCTAATGGAAAGACTTTAGGATTGCTATAAATTAGAATATATTAATCTATGGGTTATGGTTATGAAATTATTCTCAATGTAACTTCTCCTTTTATTGAATGCATAAAGGAAAACTGCTAGAATGGTTATATAACATATTATAAAATCATGTTCTTCATAGTGAAACTTGAAGAATTACATCTATAATAATTTTACACCACGAGAATGAAAACAGACATTCTTTTCTCCATGGGTTTACTGAAGAAAATGCGAAATGTTGATTGAGAGCTACTTGTTAATTCACACGAGGGAACCATGTCGATTACTTAATTTTGAAAATTACAATGTAAACAAAACCAATGCCATAAAGGAGTTCAAGTGCTCTCCATCAAAATAATATTTTGTTCATTTACTTTGACAAGTGTGTTCATATACTCAAGTCTTACTCATGATTATATTGCATTTGAATTAACATAGTGCATTTCATCAAAATAATCTTATGATATAATAACTTATGAAGAAAGTTCATCACATGTTTCTGATACAGATACTTCAGCTCATTTATATGCATTTATGAGTGCATTAATGTCAGTATATCTATCCTCAGTCTGTTCTCTTGTATCCTTTCAAACACATGGAAATTAAAAGTAAATTTGACAATTTTTCTGGTTTTTTCATAATATGCTATTATTTAAAAAATTGTGTTTTTGACAGTGCTATTTCTGTACCCATAGGTGCTGAAACCATGTTTGATTTATTTATTTATCTTTTTACTTTCAAAGCAGTAGATCATGGGTTGCAGAGTTAGTACAGTGTTTTGCTTGCTTTGCATGTTGCTAACCCAGCTTAGATCTTCAGCACCCCATATGTTCCCTGAACACCTCCAGGAGTTATTCTTGATTATAGAGACAGGAATAGGCCCTTAGTATAGTCTCAAAACCAAAGAACAACAACAACAGCACTGCAGTAGATTAGGTCCTATTGTGACCATTAATGTTAAATCCATTAAAACTATGAGCCTTGGTGACTCAGTGATAGAGCATATGCTTGCTGGTGAAAGGTTCTGAATTAGATATCTGGCACTATACTGCACTCAAGGCACCAGAGGACTTGCATTGACCCTTGATGTCACACCTAGAGCTAGAGGGTGTGACCCCCATGCTAATAACAATGTTGAAAAATACCCAAAAAGCTATAACCCTAGAAAGTAATACAGAATAATATTCTTCATCATCACAAAGTGAAGTGATCAAATGGTCACTGAGTTCATTACAAAAAAAATTCACTGACTTAAAGTGAGTAATTCTTGATTATTCAACTTTTAAAATAAATTATGTATGCCTTTTAGAATGGATGTAGAAGCAACATGCTGTTCACTATCACTATCTTCCCGTTGATCATCTATTTGCTAGAGCGGGCACCAGTAATATCTCCATATGTCCTGTCTCATGCTAGTAGAACCCAAAGGCATCCGCTTGCTCCAGGAACATAAAGAGCCTCAAACCATTATATCAGGTCATGGGAATGACCTAATATAAATGTTACTGGTATTTGTCATATCAAATACGACACAAGCAGCTTGTCAGGCTTGCCGTGAGGGTGGCAAAATCTTATAGTCACCTCTAAATAAATAATTATTGATGAACCATGCGGCCAATAGTGGCCTCTCGAGCTGGGTTGTGATAGTCTGATATGCTGGGTGGAGTTGTGATGAGAAAGAAGTACGGATGTGGAAAACGGTGGCCTCCATGGAGTCAGGGCGGTCGTCTGGCTTGTTGTGAGGCTCTGCTGGGGTGGCAGGCCAGGGCTAGAACCCACTGTGCATCCCTGGCGCCTCATGAACAGCTGGGCACAGGGAGAGCAAGTAGCAGCTCTGCCCCATGTCTGAGAGTCTCTGGTTCAGCATACCTGGGCCGGATTGAAAAAAAAAAACTGCTGTTATTTTAAACAATTTAATCTACATCCTAGGTTAAAATTAATTACAAATAAAATAATAAAAAAGTTTATATCCATAAAGAGAGCAATATTTTTTACATCAATAACATTTATTTTATTTTTTTAATCTGCTTTTTAAAAAATTTCAGCTTAAAAACTTTTTTGCTTATGCATTTACAGCTATAAGGGTTTTTTAAATCACCATGATATACAGTTACAAAGTTGTTCCTGACTGGATTTCATACAATGTTCCCTTCACCGGTGTGCATTTCCTACCACCAATGTCCCCAGTTTCCTTCCAACATCCCCTACCCACCTGCCTCTACAGCAGGTACTTTCCTTCTTTCCCTCTCTTTACTACCCACCCTCTCCTTCCACACTCTCCCTTTCTTTTTCCTTTAGGAACATGTGGTTTGTATTAAGGAAATATAAGTTTATTTTATATATATATATATATATATATATATATATATATATATATATATATCTTTACTTTTCTCCATCACTCAGTTCTTGACTAGAATAATCAATTTCAACTACTAATGTCATAGTGCCTCATCCCGGCTTGTGCCAAATTTCTAACCATGGATCCGTCCTGTGGTCCTCTTTTCTATTGTCCATGATATCAGTCTCATACAACATTTTTTATATCTCACAAATGAGTGTAATCATTTTATGTCTGATCCTCTTTTTGACTCATTTCACTTAGCATGATACTCTGTGTCCATCCACTTGTAAGCAATTTTCATAACTTCATTTCTTCTGATGACTGTGTAGTATTTCATTGTGTCAATGTACCGTAATTTCTTTATCCAGTTGTCTGTTCTCGGACACTAGGTTGTTTCCAGATTCTGGCTATTGCAAATAGTATTGCAGTGAACATTGAAGAGTAGATGGCATTTTGTTCTGTGTGTTTGGGTCCCTGAGGTATATTGTTTGAAGTGAAACTGATCGGTCATATGGAAGCTCAATGATATATTTTTTTCTTTTTTTGGGTCACACCCGGCAATGCTCAGGGTTTACTCCTGGCTCTGCACTCAGAAATTTCCCCTGGGGGTACTGGGGGGACCATATGGAATGCCGGGGATTGAACCCGGCCAGCCGCATGCAAGGCAAACGCCTACCCACTGTGCTATCACTCCGGCCCCTCAATGCTATTTATTTTAAAGAGGGATTTCACCAATAACACCAGTAACAATATTTTCTGTGAATTTATATTCCAAATGACTTTATCATTACCGAATCTTTAAATATATTACTTCAGTTTATTATCTGAGAAATAATACTAAAATTCAGTTTATTATCTGAGAAATAATACTAAAATTAAAAATAAATGTTCAACTAAACCAGAGATTTTCATATTTATTGATGTACAGCAATTAGCCAATGCTCAAATGAATTTTGAATTCAAAACTGAATTATATGTAGCATAATTTACATGTGAATTATATGTAGCATGATATAGTATATTTACTAAAAAATTAGGTAATTTCCTTAAAACATAGAAGTAACTGAGTCTTTGTCGTGGAGGGGTCACACCTAGCGGTTCTCAGGTTTACTTCTTGCTCTGTGTTCAGGTATCACTCTTGGCAGTGCTTAAGGAACGACACGGGATGCTTAAGACTCATCCGAGTAGCTGCATTTAAGACAACCCTTTAACCACTGCACTTTCTGATCCTGATTTTTTTTTCTGATCTCAGAGGAAGAAGTTTAATTCTAAGAAGTATGATTTTAGACAGATTTCTTCTATCTGGAAAATCACCATCATTCACAAAAGACATACTTAGTTTCTGTGTTAATATTGTTAGATGACATTATAATGACATGGACTAAACCTCTGAAATTTTCTATAGCATGAAATGTAAAGATTAATCATAATAATTCTTAATACATTACACTGTATCACTGTCTTCCCGTTCGTCATCGATTTGCTCAAGCGGGCACCAGTAACATCTCCATATGACCTGTCTCATGCAAGTAGAGCCCAAGGGCACCTGATTGCTCCAGGAACATATAGAGCCTCAAACATTCCATCAGGTCATGGGAATGAGGTCTATAATTGTTACTGGTATTTGGCATTTTTATTTGATATGCCAAATACATTTAATGTAACATTTATTTCATTATTTCCTAGGAGGTATTTCAAATGAGCACACTTATTTGCTAACAGATTACCAACCATTTTTAAAATAAACTATTCCTTATATGGTAAACAAAAAAACTGAAAACACATTTTTCTTCCACAACTGCTGATCCCATTTATTATCTCTAATGTCTAGGGGATGTATTAGATTATTTTTAGTCCCTGTTGAAGATTCTACACTTCTGAAGAAAAATAAAGAGTTCTCATTCATTAGCAGAGAATCACTGCTTTATTAGAAAGCAAGTGAGTAGTCTTTGGAGTTACTTTATCTATAACAAATGCATAGATATAGTGGGTTTCTCCCAGAAAGTCACAAAAATAGGAGATGGCTCTGAAAAGAAAAGTGTTAGTCCCAAGGGATGAGAATCCTTGTACCTGTCAGAAAGTTAAATGTGTCTCAGCTGAAGGCAGCTGTTCACTTAGACTTTCAAAATTGAAAACCTTTTTGATGGATTAAAAAAAAATAACACACATAAGTATAGCAAAATGTCAAGGGTGTGTGCAAATCAGGACACATATATGGCTTTCTTTAACATAAATGGAGAAATAGCTATAAAAGAAACCATATTTCCTACGAGAATTGCCATGTTATTCCTCTCTGTGTATTGACTACATTAGTCGGACCAAACCTACTATACCCAAATCATTTTGGCAGAAAACCTTATTGTCACTCTAGGAAAAGGTGATGGCTGTGAAGAGATCAGAGAGCTACTTTTAGATGTTTAGGATGAGAACAAATTCTCAAACAGATTAATTTTAATACAAAATTGGGTGAAGTGTGGATTTAGTGTAATTTATTTATTTTTCCAGTGCCATTGATCCAACCCAGAGCCAACATATGTGAGGTATATACTCCCTATAGTTTTATTTTTATTTTGGAGGGTTTGGGGCCACAAAAAGTTGTGTTCAGAGCTTACACTTGGTTTGGGTCTTAGGGATCACCCCTGGTGGGACACAAGACCCCATTAGCAATTACCTTATCCACTGAACTTCTCTAGCTCGAGTATATTTTTTAATCATGCCATGTCTCAGGGGCCATAAATACAGAGTGTGAGCTAGGAATAGTATCTGCTTTACTAAGAATCACTTAATTCTTCATAAATAAGCTTTAATATATACCAGAATTGGTGCATGCTGAACACGACCTTCCAAGTTACTTGTCAGTAAAAATCTTACACATTCCAAATTGTATGAAAAGATATTGAAAGCTCTTCTGTCTGTTTTGAATCTATTTCTCTCTATGTATCTGTTCAATTACACAAAAATATATTTGTGAATATATTTGTTTTATTAAAAAGCAACAGAAAGAAAAAATAGAACAATCAATAAATTCACTTCCATCAGTGAGAGAGTCAAGGTTCAATGTAAATTTCACGGCCCTTTGTAGAGGCTATAAAACACACTTCATACAATTCTTTTAGCAATTAATTGCAGGAAGGTTATAAATACCAACCTTTGCTTTAACTTCCAGGATTAAAGGGCAAGGATAAAGTTATTTGAGATAGACGAGACTTCAACAAGTCATTGTTTAAGCTAGGATTCAAAGTTATTCCAAACACTTTCTTGCTGGCAGTGGTAGTCCCTGATAATGCAGGAGCAGGGTAGCTTTAAATTCTTGGGGCCAGTCATTGGACAATAAAACTGGGTTGCCTGGATATTGCCAGGTGTGGTCCACAAAGCTCCTGAGCACTGATTATGAGATCTCCCTTTAAAAAGATTCGAAATTGGGACAGTCTAATTATTTCTACTAGCTAAGTGGTTGGCGACTATGTTTACTGATGGGAAGGGGAAACAGGGTAAAAGATATTCTCCAAAACTGAGCGTTGATTTATTCAACACACCACCATATACATTCAAGGATGTTCTTGCATTTGACCATGGCATGCTATGAAGATCTATTTGGGTTGAAGCATGCATTGTGAAACAACAGAGACTATGAATGATGAGGATCATAAATAAAGCTATTCAGCACATTTGCAGTGTACAACATAGACTTAAGTCAACATGTACATCACTGTCATCTTGAGACAAGAGGCAAATTCTTCATTTGGCATGTTTTTGTAGAGTTTTTAATAGTGGATATGACCCATGACAGAACCTGGAATGCTACCCATGGTGTATTTGCTATGCTAAAAACAGTAACAATAATGGACATCATTCCCAATGAATGGAGACATTTCTGGTGCCCTCTTGAGCAAATTGATGAACAACAGGAAGACAAGTGACAAGTGATGTATGAATAATATATGTACCAAGTGAGAAAAATAGTATCTGGAACTTATGTGTTCATATATGGTTATTATTAATAAGCACTAATTATTATTAGATGTTACAGAAAAGAAGCATACCAGAATGAAGAATGCCATTATTTAGGACCAGAAATCTTAGGTCCAGGTTCTGGTTCTAAATGAATTTAGGCTATTCCATAAAGATATGTAATGCTTCACAATACAGTAAAAACATTTTAAAGCATGTCACTCATTGCTCACTTTAACCTAGATTTCTCTGAGTGACAGTAGAGAAACAGAAGCACTCGACTTTACACACTTGTGAATATTAAATGAGATCATAACTCTGCAAACACTGTGAAAAAGGCAATGAATTAGGTATGCGTTAATTAATATTCCTGATATTATTAAGAGGCGGTACTGAACTAGGGCCCACTGGAGCATATGTGGGCAAAAGCTTAATGAATTTACCTAAGACAAATTAAGTTGAGACTGAAGATCTCCAATGCAAACACGATCTAATGAAATTTTGTGATAAAATTAGGAATGGTGATTTTTCAAAATACCTTCAGGTATTTTTTATCTCATAAATTGATTTGTATTTTCTAAGCACTTAAATAAATTGGACATATTTAATTAAACTCTTATGATAAACCAGACACAAGACAGTAAGCTTTATGAGAGTAGAGAGGGCCTCTGTCCTTGCTTGCTACTGTGCATCCCTTTGTATCCCTGGGTGTAACTTTAAATAAATGAATAGTTTGTATTTATAGTTCTGGTGTTTCTGAATGGATATATTAAAATGTAGTACATGGTCTCTACATGCCCTCCAAGGAAACTTCATTGAGAAGCAATTATATGACATGTATTCTCATAGATTAAGGAAACAGGAAAATAATAAATAGACCATTGCTTTGCCTGAGTAACAAGCAAGAATCTAGAGAAAACTTCAATATAGAAAGATGAGACAATCATGATACAATTTTGCAAGTGATAGAGCAAAGCACACAAGAATGCTATGGGAAACTCAAAGAACACTTTGCTTACATTCAACCTTTTTGTCAATACAAAATATCCGCAGAACAATAGAAGACTGTGTGCTTAAGCGATTGAACAGATATATAAGAATTCAGAGTTTAGGAGTCTGTAACCATTATAGATCTAAGGATGTATTTATACTACCAGAATCAAATTTTAAAAGGTGTGTCTTTGTGCTTAGTCTATGAATGGAAAGAAAAATAAATAAATAAGTCCTTTGCTGGGTTAGCTATGTGGGAGAAGGAAATGTTAAGATGCGTTTGGGATAAGATGTGAATTTGGGTGAATTTGGTGCACAGGTGACGGATAAAGTTGTTCAGTGCCTAAAAACTCTTCATCACACCAACTGTTTCAAGTATCCAAACATTTAGTGTATTTTCAGTTTTAAATTTGTGTATCAAGGGAATGAAGATAAAGATCTTTATGTCTCTTGGGCTGGAGCGATAGTCCAGTGGGTAGGGTGTTTGCCTTGCACACGGCTGACCCGGGTTCCATCCCCAGCATCCCATATGCTCCTCAAACACAGCCAGGAGTAATTTCTGAGTGCAGGACCAGGAGAAACCCGTGAGCTTTGCCAGGTGTGATCAAAACAAAAAAAAATATTTTGTCTCTGAAATAACAACCTCAAGTTTCTGGTGACTGGAGAGCTTGATTTAGTGTTGAAGATTTTGGCTCCTCTTCCAACTGGTGAAATAACTGAAAACATTTTAAGCTCCTGACTCAATAGCTTACTTTCTACTTAAGATTTCTCTCTACTTCTTTTTTCATTCTCCCTTTCTTCAGCACCTCTAGTGCTTGAATTTCTCCTTTCTACTGTTCTGTTCCCTCTTTCTTTCTTCTTACTTTCCTTGCTCAAAGGCTAAATTATGTGCTACCATTGACTTTGGCATGATCTAAATTTGCACAGCCCACTTTTTCCAAATGAATATCACCTTTTGGTCATAGTGGCTATGATGCCAAAAAAAAAATCATCTGGTATCCTTCCATTCTCTCGTCTCTTTACAACCACTTTCTCTAAACCAGCAATAACCTTCAGATACTTGAGAGCATGTAACTATAGCCTAACAAATCAGTAACGATTCTAATAGTAATACTAGTATAATTAAGAATACACACTAAATTTTCTATTAAAGAAGGGTAAGAAAAAAGATTTGTTTTCTTTAAAAGAGAGATATTGCTTAAAAGAAATTTAAATAAAGCATAAAACATAGTTTGTAGAGTTGAAATTAATATCCTACAAAACCAATACAGTCGACTTTTATTCTGATATAATCCCTCTTTTAATGACCAAGAATCTTATTATTGTTACAAATCCATATTTAAGAAACACTGATATTTCTTTTTCTTTCTTTTCTTTTTTGTTCTTTGTTATTGGACCGCACAAGGCACTGCTTAGGGTTTACCTCTGGCTCTGTATTCAGGAATCAATCCGGGTGGTTTGGGTTCAGGGGACTAAGTGAAGGGTCAGGTGTCAAACCCTCGTCCACTGTGTGATTTTTCCAACCCACAAATTGAGACTTCTATGTTAAAACTTTAAAAAAAAATCAGTATTTTAGAGCTTGGAGTTCAGTTCAGTGGTGCACAAAGTGATTTTCATTTGTGAGACCATGTGTTTTACTCCTGGCACCATATAAAAAGTCTATAAAACTTCTGTAAAATTAATCATTATATTTTTATCAAATTTTATCATTTCAAAATTAATATAAATGAATTACACAATAAAAAGTTGAGATTCTGTATTTCAAAAACTGTTGTACCATGTAAGAACTACATCAGTTAGTCACTTTACTATTTGAGAACTTCCTTTGAGTAAAAAGGAAACCATGATAACAGACTTGCCTTCATCTGAGACTGTTATGATGATCAAACTACCAGCATTGTTATTATGAAATAAATTGGAAGTGTGAACACTAAACAATACCATATAATTGGAAATGTTTGCATGATTATAATAAAAATATATTACTGAAAATGTTTGTGTCTTGACTATGAATATTGGACAAAGATGAAGGGAAAACAAGGCAGTGCCTGGGGTACACATCCATGAAACTTTGCCTTCTAAACAAAGAGCCAAACTCCTGAGAGAGTGATAGCTTCGTCTTCATATCAGTACATGATGATTACAAGAAGAGCAAAGGAGAAAATATGGCAACAGTGTAATTATTACACGAATTTTCAATCAGCCTGGAAAACATGTGTCCTCACTGCTAAGATATTCCATCCCTGAGCCTTTGTGGCAATAGACTATTTCCAAGAAGCTTTATCTGAGGGTCAATGTTTTGCCAGACAGCAATAAGGACATACTGCCAGGGGTTTTCTTTGAGAACAGAAATGCATATTTGATTATAATTATCCATGGTCATTTCCTACTCTATGTAAAACTGAAAAGAACATTACACAGAATAATAAAACAAATTACTTGTTTATACTAAAGTCTGAGTATAAAAACTATACACACATTGTGTCGATCCATTTTTTCTAATTTTAAAAGTGAGAAGGAAAGGCTGCAGTTCAAAATTTGAAAAAAATGATTTGGACACTTTGGGTGAGGTTTTTGGATGAGTAGTTCAAAACTGTATGTAGAACAATGGTTTTAAAAGTTCCACACGTTATATAAGCCTCAGAAGCAGGCAGTGAAAAAGTGACTGGAGATGATGGATTTAAAAATGGACTCAATTACCCAGTGATTTGATGGCCCTGAAATAAAAATCAGAGGGATGGGTAAAGGAATACAGTCATTGGAGGAATCCAATTTGGTGTTTAAACGGGGCTTCAAACCTCAGAGGAGCAGATTGCAGTTATAATTAGGGATAATGTTTCACTTCGTTTTCAAAATGAGTCATTAGAAAGGCAGTGGAAAAAAATCCCACTACATCTGCTCAGTTCTCTCATCAGTGCGGAATGAGAGCCCTAAGGAAATAGCTAGGAGTGCTTTAACATGCCTTTGTTCATTTGTTTTAATCATTCATGTATTATAGAAAGAATGAGTGCATCTAAGGTGCAAGACTTCATGTTAGGTCTATGCTTAACTATATCAAAGCTTCAAATCTTTTCAGACCTGTTCTACTATAAAACATTTTCAAAGAAAATAGAATCGATTTTAATAGAAACAATGCATATACGTGATTAAAATGTTTAATAACACACATATTATTACTACCTGAGCCCAAGACGTTCAATTCCTTGGAGATAACAAATATTAAGAATGTCTGTATTTATATGACAAACCTACAATACCAGCATTCCATTACTTCACTTACATCACGTTTTATCACTTCACATTCCATCACTTTATACCTCTCTGCAATCTTTTTTGGGGAAAAAAAATGAGGAAACCGCTAAAACAATACCTGGTGGAAGGTACGGGAGGGCGAGGAAAGAGGGTCACTCTGGTGATTCTTGGCCAACTGGTCTGGATGGTTCAATACTTGTTGTCAGGGTGCAGTACTGCTCAGTTTCGTTGGTACCAGAGACACCCAGGGCACTAATGTAATGCCAGGATTGAAATACGTGTTGAAAAAGTGCTAGCTCCTTGGGCCCCTGACTTTTTTTCAAAACATAAATTTGAAACTCCTGTACTAACAAATATTTTCATAACTTTCAGCTACTAAAGTTTTTGTCATATTGCTGTGGCATAATTTTTAATATTATTGAAGCTTTTTTAAAAAAAATACATATTACCAGAAGAGGTACTGTAACATGTATATTTCTATATATTTATCTAGGATTTTCTATTTGATTATTTTTTGTAATGAATAGTTTGGGTCAGAGACTTATGCGTTTCAAATTGAAATATTGAAATTGGTATATTGGTAGTGCTAAATTCACATTATACAAAATTTATATCCATTCTCTGATCATTCCCACTGCTCATTTGCATATGAATCAAGCCCTGTGCAGTAGCCCCAAGATCAGAGAGGAAAAGAGCTTCACCTTTCAAGGAAAATTACAAAAAACGTTTGGAAACTTTTTTCTTTTTTTTCTGTTTGGTTTGTGGCTGTCAGGGGATACTTTGTACTATACCCAGCAGTGATCAGAGACTATTCCTGGCTCTGTTTGGTAGCTCTGTTTCCATTGCTATATTGAGGACCATATCTGTGCCAGGTACTGAACATGGTTTGTACCTTCTGTACTGTCTCTCTGGCCTGACACCCTACTTTTTAATATAAAGGATTATGTTTTGCATGTGCAATGCCCATGTTAAGGGTTTATGTTTTGCATGTTCAATGCCCAACCAAGGTTTAACAAATTTTTATGCTCTGTACAACAATAATTAAAATCTGTACTCACATTGACACAGTTAAAATATTTTATGTCTTCCATTCAGTATGTATTCTTCAATAATGGTGAATATTACCATATATTTTTCAGAGTTGCTACTGTCCAGTCTCTTTACTTCCTGGGATGGAGTCAACTTGATCTAATTTTTCCATTCTTGTGTGTAATATCATATTTCACATTTAGTACAAATATTCATGATTAGTATTTTCTACTGACTGGCAAGCTGGCAAGCTACCTGTGTCATATTTGAATTACCAAATACCAGCAACAATTGTAGACCTCATTCCCATGACCTGATGGAATGGTTTGAGGCTCTTTATGTTCCTGGAGTAAGCAGATGCCCTTGGGATGCACTAGCATGTGATAGGACGTATGGAGATGTTACTGGTACTCGCTCAAGCAAATCAATGAACAACGGAAGACAAGTGATACAAGTAATTTCTAATATTCTATAGACTTTGTATTTTGTTTTGTTCTGCCACACCTGCTAGTGTTCAGGGCTTACTCCTTGCTCTGAACTGGATTTCTCTGGATTTGTTGAGACTGGGGGTGGGGAGGCTGGGGATTAGAGAATGGAAGTACTTCCCATGTATAATTGACTGTTAAAGTAATTAACAGTTGATTAACAGTTGACTGTTAAAGTATTTGTTTTTTCATATGTTTCTGGAATAAAGTGGCCATTAACTAATTAATTATATTACATATTTCCAGTAAGCAACTAACTATTGTATTATGGGTTTTATTTTTCTCTTGACTAAGTAAATTATTTCAATATATTTAATTTTTCTTGCTATCAAATAAATAGATAATTGCCATTTTCATTTTTCATATCCAATTTAAAATAGAATTTTCTCTAAAATGTTTTTTCCACAAATCATTGGTTCTCTTTTTAATTTTTCCTTTACTATTCTATAAAATTTCTTCAGTTTTGCTTATTTTTGATCAACATGTTGGTGAGTATTGTTCTAATTTTGCTCTCCTCTATTACTATATTATTCTAAATTTCTTATTTTAAAATGCTTGTTGGGCCTTTTCTCATAAAAGTAACAATTTAAGCAAGTACAATTTAAATAATATTTATGATTTATATATTTGCATTTTATACATAAATCATATATATATATACATATATATACATAGATGTGTGTATGTGTGTGTGTGTATTCCAAAGTGATATCATAGGGGTCAAGGGTTTATGTTTTGCATGTGCAATGCCCAACCAAGGTTTAACACTTGGCACTGCATGACCCCAAAGTTTTATTTAAAATAGCTTCTGGAGCACCAGTGGGTGTGACCTGGCACCCCACCTCTGGTCTCAGCAGCATTGCATGTGCGGCTCTAGCAATTAAATGTGAAATGCAATTGGTTAAGTACCTGAGGTCCCCTGAGCATGATTTAGGAGCCTCCCACTCAAGTTTTATAAATTTGAATCTATTTTTGTTACTTCAATTAATAAATTCCTTCAGTCCTCATATCACTGTATCACTGTCTTCCTGTTCATCATCGATTAGCTCGAGTGGGTACCAGTAACATCTCCATATGTCCTGTCTCATGCTAGTAGAGCCCAAGGGCACCTGCTTGCTCCAGGAACATAAAGAGCCTCAAACCATTCCATCAGGTCATGGGAATGAGGTCTATAATTGTTACTGGTATTTGGCATAACAAATACGACACGGGTAGCTTGCCAGGCTCTGCCATGCGGGTAGTATACTCCAGTCCTCATGTGGAATAATTAAATTTTATTTACATGTTACACTTGCTTATAATTCTAAATTAGTGGCTAGAGAGATACTATAGTGAGTAGGGCACTTGTCTTGCATATGACCAACCAGTATTTCAATTCCTGGCTTCCCATGCGGTCCCCAGAGCCACCAGAAGCAATTTTGAGTGCAAAGCAAGAAGTAATCTATGAGCAATATCAATGTGTCAGCCCAAAAAGATCAACAAAAAAGCTTTCTAAATTAGTTTTTAAAATTATAAAGTCATTTGTGTGGTCATAATTTTATTTCAAATATAGAACAGTTTCATGAAGTTATATGTATAATATTTGTAAGTGTTACATGTTCCACTGAGTATTAAGATCACGATCACGATCACGATCTTCCCGTTGATCATCTATTTTCTAGAGCGGGCACCAGTAATATCTCCATATGTCCTGTCTCATGCCAGTAGAGCCAGGGGCATCGGCTTGCTACAGGAACATAAAGAGCCTCAAACCATTATATTAGGTCATGGGAATGACCTAATATAATTGTTACTGGAATTTGGCATATCATATACAACACGAGAAGCTTGCCAGGCTTGTCGAGCGGGAGGCAAACTCTTTTAAAGACCTCCAAATAAAGCATTTATTGATGAACCGCGCGCCACAAGTGGCGCGCGAGCAGCGCTGTAATGGGCTGGTCTGCTGGGTGGAGTTCTGACGAGAGGGAAGTCCAGAAGTGGAAAATGGCGGCGCCCGTGGAGTGAGGAGGGGTGGTCTGGCTTGTTGTGAGGCTCTGTCGAGGTGGTGGGCCAGGGCTAGAACCCACCATGCCTCCCGACTGCCTCATGAACAGCTGTGCACAGGGAGAGCAAGGAACAGCTCTGCCCCATGTGTGAGAGTCTCTGGACCAGCATACCTGGGCCGGATTGAGGAAAAAGCTGCAGCAGGGTGGGTGTCGGTGATCCGGGCTGTGATGGGCTGGTCTGCTGGGTGGAGTTCTGACGAGAGGGAAGTCCAGAAGTGGAAAATGGCGGCGCCCGTGGAGTGAGGAGGGGTGGTCTGGCTTGTTGTGAGGCTCTGCCGAGGTGGTGGGCCAGGGGCTAGAACCCGCCATGCCTCCTGACTGCCTCATGAACGGCTGTGCACAGGGAGAGCAAGGAACAGCTCTGCCCCCATGTCTGAGAGTCTCTGCACCAGCATACCTGGGCGGATTGAGGAAAAAGCTGCAGCAGGGTGGGTGTCGGTGATCCGGGCTGTGATGGGCTGGTCTGCTGGGTGGAGTTCTGACGAGAGGGAAGTCCAGAAGTGGAAAATGGCGGCGCCAGAGTGAGGAGGGGTGGTCTTCATGGCGGGTTCTAGCCCTGGCCCACCACCTTGGCAGAGCCTCACAACAAGCCAGAGTATTAAGATAAATTTTTAAAAATACTGCAAAATTTTCAAAATTATGAGTTGCAGCATAATTGGCATACTCTTAGTGGTAAGTAATAGGACCTATCCATTAATAGCATCATAATTTTGATAAATAATACTAAAATATCATATATAGGTTCAGTGTAAAACACAATATCATATTAAACTGTAACTTACGGTACAAGATTATCATAAACACTGTTTGTCCCTATTGAAAATTATTTCTAAAAACTTTTACTCAATGGGGGGCCAGAGCGATAGCCCAGCAGGTAGGGCATTTGCCTTGCACGCAGCAGGCTCATGCCAGCCTGGGTTTCATCCCCAGCATCCCACATGGTCCCCCGAGCACTGCCAGGAGTAATTCCTGAGTGCAGAGCCAGGAGAAATCCCCTGAGAATTGCCGGGTGTGACCCAAAAAAGCAAAAAAAAAAAAAAACCTTTACTCAATGGAATTATATATCATTATGTCATTAAATAGAACAATAAATTCTTGAAATATATAACAGTAAGATACACTAGAAAGAATACTAACGAGAATCAGAATTTTTAGTTTGCTTTTGAACAACTTCTTAACATCATTTTTATATAAAAATTGTAAATAACCAAATCATTCTGTAGCTGTGTGAAATTTATTAGTATATAAATCCATTGATTTTATAGAACATAGTTTAATCTCAGTGTTTCTATTTAACATAGAAGGTTATCCATACAGTAGAAAGAGAAATTTCAAATTTCTGCTTGATACTTCAGTCCCTTTTGGAAGCATGATTTAAAATTATATGAATGTGTGGGTAAATGGCCTACGTCAAACAGATGGGAAACCTTTACTATGATCCCGAGAATCACTAATCTGAAAGCAGCAGATTCTTCCAAACCACTATCAGCATATGCTACTTGGAGCCAAAATTGCATTACTGTGGGCTCTCGACCCACTCTTTGATCATTGTTCTGGATGATGTTTGGCTTATCTCACTTGAAGCCCTTTTTTTCCGTTCTCTTCCAAAGATCAGAAGTTTCTACTCATGGCAACCAAACAAAGTATAGTGACTAAAGGAAAAAAGAATTATATGAAAAAAAAATCACATCATCAGTGATTTGGTCACTAGAACACAGCCTTCAGACCCTGCAGAACTCTGAATAATGGAGAATAAACCCTTAAGAGCCTAGCTTCAGTTACAAAACTCCCTTATTTCCCATCCTCACTATGCAAAACTTAATGAAATTTTCTGAGAGCAGAGATTTGTCAAGATAGAATTAGTAGAAAACCAGCATAGTCTTCATCTGAAGTCTGTAAACCTTTATTTTTATTTATTTATTTTTTGATTTTTTGGGTCACAGCCGGCGATGCTCAGGGGTTACTCCTGGCTCTGCACTCAGGAATTACTCCTGGCGGTGCTGGGGGACCATATGGAATGCTGAGGATAGAACCCGGGCGGCACAGGCCGGCAGCGTGCAAGGCAAGCGCTGGGCTATCGCTCAGGCCCCTGTAAACCTTTATCTTAAGTAAGGGTTTCAAACTTTAAACTTTTTCATTTGGGTTATGAACTCACTAAAATTAATCCTTGATTACTTCTGTTTCGGATGCTTAGAAGGAACAATTGAACTTTATCAGAAGAATCTTTTTTATTGAGAATTTAGTAACAAGACAACTCAATTCGAACCCGATTCAACAAGCTACTTTTTAATCACCGACTTTATTAATGTAACCCTCTAGAACAAGAATTCAAAAGATTTCAATAGGAAAAGGACAAATATTGTCCTCAAAGCGATTAAAAGGTGAGTACTCAAATCAAGAGAGCAAAAAGCAGAATCAAAGTGTGGTATAAGAGTAATTGAACACACTACAGGGATCCAGAAAATCTTGTCTAAGGACATCCTCATGCATCATTGGAAACTGCTATTTGCAGAGCACCTCCAATTGACACTGCTGATGCCCAGTTCCCATCTTATAGATTTATAAAAAATGCCATTGTACCTCTTTTCCATCTTGTTTTCTTTAGTTTCTGTGGCCCGTGCAAACTCACAGAGGTCATAAAGGAGAAGGAACCTCAAGTTCTATGGTAGATTTGACCCTGCTTGCTTGCTCTCATTTCCTTTCTTGTCTTCCTTTTACTCCCCTCATTCCCTCTATCTTAGTGGGTGCTTTCGGAAGGAGAATTCTTCCTCAGCAAATGCCTTGCACATTAGTAGGCTTCAGGTTCTGTTGCTGGGGAGACTATGACTCTGAAGAGAGCACTATGGAAGTCAAATATGGACACAGGGGAGAGGTTTCTGGGCAAAAGGAATGGAAGTTTATTTGAAAAGGAATGGAGAGTCCAAATTGGCTTAAAATAAGAAATAATGGGAGTAAGGAACTAGAAAGTTTACTCAGGGTCCTGGTTGAGACACTGAGAAGAATTTGAAAGTTACACTGAGATGCTAAACCTTCTATCACATCGCTCTCTTTCTCTCTTTCTCCCCTCCTCTCTCTCTCTATAAGACTAGATTTATTGTTTTCTCTGTGTGTGTTTTTAAAGAGTTATTTCAACACATTAAACTTTTAACTTGAAGGTTTTCTACTTTTTACTTGAATTCGAGGACTGGTATTTTAAAAATGGCTTTGATCAAATGTAACACTCTACAAGTTATTACAAACATGGAATGATAATACATACTCTTTTATCAGGGAGATGTCTGTAATTCAAAGTAAATACTGACAATGCCAGGCTTGGGGAGTAGATGAGAATATAGGTCATATCTTCTAAAGCTAATTCTTGACAGAATAAATGATGTCACAGAATCATCATCATCATAGGAACAACACACATTCTGCATAGATCAGTAACATTACATAATACTTGAATTTAGAATGTTAAGCATCATACCTCCCAGACACATTTGAAGTTGATGAGATAAATACAATTTGCTGATGGTCCAAAATGTATATCAGAAGCATATAATATTTGCATCTGACAGGTTTTCACTGTATTTCACACCTCCTCTTTCAGTTTCAGCACTTCAAAAGGACATCCTCGAAAATTCAAAAATCTTGGGAAGAGTGATGAACTCCAAATCTTGTACCAGGTACAAGATTTGTTGTAGCTACCACACATTCTGATTATATTAGATGAGAATTAGGTTTAGCGTTTAAAAATAAAAGATTGTTATCCTTTAAGTTATAGTTCAGCTGCAAATTCTACAGCAGCTGTTCCCTGTTCCTCACACTGGGATAACCACGTATTTTAATGACAAGAACTTAAGTCTAATAATGGAAGACTAAGTACTATCTGAAGGATATAAATTTAGGTCATCAGGAATATTTACGTTCTATAAAATCATAGGTATAAATATTATTTTATCATATTAAGCCTTGCTAGGGGCACAGCAAATATGTTTACTAAATATGTCACTGGAAGATGGAAATGATTAGAATTTACTGAAGTAACTTAATAGAGGTTCAAAAACTATGCTTTAAAATATTTATTGATCCTTGGCACTGATTATAGGTTCTAAGGATGCATAGCAGTCCACAGAACATTAAATAGATGAAATATAAAAACACATAAATAAAAGGCAAAATAAGGGGCCGGAGCCATAGTCTAGAGGGTAGGGCGTTTGCCTTGCATGCAGCTGGCCCGTGCTGGCCCGGTTTGATCCCCGGCATCCCATATGGTCCCCGAGCACCGCCAGAAGTAATTCCTGAGTGCAGAGCCAGGAGAAACCCCCTGAGCAATGCCAGATGTGACCCAAAAAAAAAAAAAAAGGGCAAAATAAAATATCTTCAGATACCTCTGAATTATGATGCTTGGGGAGTGCCCATGTTGCAGACATCATTTGATCATAGACTTGAATTATGAGGAGTGAACCAAGAGCTATCTGGAAAAGAATATTTCAGCATAGGAAGCAGGAAGGCCAATCATCTGAATGTTTGAGGTCAAGAATTCCGTACATGTGTGCAGATCTCAGTGGTGGTAGATGGGGTTGGGTGGGCAGCCTTAGTTCATATTTGGCCGGAGTTTTCTAGACTACCGTGTTTTGAATTATTCTCTGATACAATAAAAGGTATTAGAATGGTTATATATGGGAGTAACTTATACACTGGTCGCTGTGTCATATACCACTCTGTACAGAGTTAGGGGAAACTACTCTCCAATAGTATTTCAGGACTTAGAATTCCTTGGGATGTATATTGTAAACACACTGTCAATTTTGTTGTTGATTAGTGGAGCTTTTTAAAAATAAGAATGTTCACTGTTCTGATGTTTAATTTTAATTAAAACCATGCATATGCATTGCTTTTCCATATCTGCAATTGTTCTTTATATCACTGAGATATTTTAAATTTTTTATGTATTTTTGAATTTATGTAAACACAGTGAATTACAAAATTGTTCACATTGCAGTTATTTCAGTCGTTAGTTATTCCAACAACAGTCCCGATAGAGCATTGAGATTTTTTTTTTTTTTTGCTTTTTGGGTCACACCCAGAGACAATCAGGGTTTATTCCTGACTCTGTACTCAGGAATTACTCCTGGCAGTGCTCAGTAGACAATATGGGATGCCGGGGATCGAACCCGTGCGGCATAGGCCGGCCACGTGCAAGGCAAACACCCTACTCGCTGGGCTATCACTCCGGCCCTGAGCATTGAGATTTTTAATGAATGTCTTCGAGGAAAATTTTGCTTGGAATGGTTTTAGACTATTCCTGTAAATAGTGTTAATTTTTTTCACCATAATTTGGCAGATAAATTAGAAAAGTACCAAAGAGGTTGAGTCTTCTCAAAAGTCTCAAGGCTAATAAATGAAAACATAGAGACGCCCATCTTAGTTCATTTTTCTTTACTTAGAAATCTTCCCTCATTGGTGGCATTGCCTATTTATATAACATATTTGCACTATGTTCATTACAGCACTATTCACAGTAACCAATATCTGTAAACAACTCATGTGACCAGCTTAGATGACTGGATAAAGAAATGATATTACATGTTTACAAAATGGATTATTATTCTGCTGTAAGAAAAGATGGTATCATGCAATATGCTGCTATGTGTATGAATGGAGATTGTCATGCTGAGTGACAGTAGTCAGAAGGAGATAACCTGACTCAGAATAACCTTCCTAATAGGCAGAATATAAAGAAACATTGTATGGGGAATAAAAGTGCCCAAGTATAACCAAAAAGAATACTAACAAAGATAGTTTCTTAGTTTGAGGGAGGAATCTATTATAGGGTGTAGTGTGTGCATGTGTGTGTATGTGTGTGCATGTGTGTGTGCACACATGTATTCCAGTGCACATGCAGAAGTTTGATTCAGAAAGGTTTGAAACCTGCTAGTTACCAAACTACCATTGACGCCACTCAAAGCACCTCTGTACTTTGTTGCGACAACAGAAGCCAAAGTACCACAAGACTTACTCAAACTACTGAAGAAAAACCAAATGTCCCACGTCCAGGAAAAAGAGAACCCTGAATGTTTCTTGGATATCAAATCATTTTGTGAAATAATATTTTGATGACCTTGTGTGAACAGATTAGAAACACATGTTTTGGTCTTTCCTGGAAATAATGATTGCTTAAAATTAACCTAAAGGTGCCAGGTGGAGTTTAGGTTTTATTAAGTCTCAAACATTTGGCAGATAGTGCAAGATGTTGGTCCCAAAGTGCATCTGGATTCATCTACTCCTGATATAAATTAGATACCACAAACATGTGTTGAGCTGTGTGACTTTCATCTCCTTTCAAAAGGGATTGTATTCTTGAGTCCTAACTTGCTCGCACAAATGGAAGTTCACTGTAAGTCCACGTTTTCCTTTTCTTCACCAGTAGATTCTATTAGCTCATGGGAATACAGATGAACATTTGGAACCCAGACTACCAATATGTTCCAAAGAAATGCCAAGGAAATATCAAGCCAAAAGAAATGTTATCTTGTTTAAAAATCAGCCAAAAAAGTCATGTTTAAAAATTAATAAGTAAATAAGGTATTTACTACAATCACAGGCCCATCCAGAGGACCTACTATAGGTTAGCTTCTAGAAAACATTCGTATTTGAGAAATTATGTAGCAGTTTGTCAGCACTTTCGAACATATTTAGAATTGATGATGTTGAGACAGAATAAAGCTGATATACATATAGAAAAATTTTTGTAATCTTATTCACTGTTAAAAGGAAAATAGTACCCTCAACTTTTTAAAAAATAAATTCCATAATTTAAGCTTCCATTTAAATGCTGATTGTTTTGTTTGAAGCCAGCATGACATTTACTGATGTTACTGAATCTAGACTGATAATAGCTTCAAGATAAGTTAGCCTTACTTAATGTATCATAATTTAATACTCTGTTTTGGCAAAAAATATATAAGTAAATATTCACACATTTGTATGTATGTAGGTATAATCCCCCCACCCTAATGAATGCTAATTTTTCTTATAATTTGTTGAGAAAGTAGGAGTCATACCCAGCAGAGTGGGAAGGGCTAGGACCACTTTACAACTTTTTCTGTTGTGGCATTAGTGACTCATAGAAAATCCTTTTGTTTTCTATCTTATAATAGTCACCATATTTCCCCCATGCATTCTAACGAAACTGGTCTTTTTGTTTCAGTGATCTCAATGTCATTTTGGGGTATCAGAGCTAAGGAGTCAGGGATACTTTTGAAACTGTTTAGTCTACTCTAATAATCTAACTTGGTTTCAAAGGACTATTCAATTTTAGTTTATTTTCATTATTTATCTTTCATTTACAGAATATTAATTATAGTAAAGCTATAAAGCATAAAGATAAAAGATCAACAAATTCAGAAACTGCTAGAAGATTTAAAAAATAAGATTAATATAAAAAATGGGGCCCCCTCCCCCGGAGCGATAGCCCAGTGGGTAGGGTGTTTGTCTTACACATGGCCGGCCTGTGCCTGCCCGGGTTCCATCCTAGCATCCCATAAGGTCCCCCGAGCACCGCCAATAGTAATTCCTGAGTGCAGAGCCAGGAGTAACCCCTGAGCATCGCTGGTGTGACCCAAAAAAGCAAAAATAAATAAATAAATAAATAAATAATATTTTAAAAAAAGGAGGCACGACATACCATCAATTTGGACTATACTTTAAACTGCAGTAATAAAAGTAGTGTGATATTGGGATTAAATATACCAGATATTTATTAATGGATTTGAATTAAGAATCTAGAAATAAAGCTTGAGCAATATGGTCACTTTCTAATGACAAAGAAAACAGAGAAAGAAAACCCTTTCAACAATGGTTTTGGAAAAACTGGTTAACCATATGCAAAAAAAAATGAAATTCAAGCACTGTCTCATTTTTTATACAAAAGTAACTCAAATGGTTTTAAAGTTATAGATGTAAGACCTAAATCCATAAAGCACCATGAAAAAACATAAGCAAAACGCACTGTGATATTGGTTTCAGAGGTATCTTTGGTGTTTCAACTCCAAAGGAAAATAAGGCAAAAATAAACAAATGGGATTATATCAAACTAAAACCTTATGCACTTCTGAAAATATTTCTGACTGAATTATTTCTTTTATTTGCATGACCTACATCTGACAAAGAACTAATAGTCCACGTAAAAAAATATTCTCACAAAACTTTTAAACGAAAAGCCAAACAAGCACAAAAAATAAAATGGGGAGAACTGAATATAAGGTTCTACAAAGACAGCAAATGGCTAAAATACACATGAAAAGTGCATATTGTCACTGATTATAAAGGAAGTGAAAAATCAAAACAGCAATGAGATACGGCCTCACACCTATGTGAAAAACCTATATCTAAAAAAGAACAGTACAAGAACTGCTGGCAAGGTGAGACCTCTCAAAATATTAACAACAACACTACTATATGATACAGTATTTTTTCTCTTCTTTTATCATCTATTTCAAGAAGCACCCAAACTTAAAAAGTTATTTGCCTCCTATCTTCATTGCAGCACTTTAGTACAATAGTCAAGATCTGGAAACAACCTAAGTGCCCAAAAACAAATGAATCACGATTAGAATCCTAATGAAGTTCCATGAATTTAAGAAAAGTTAGAATTTTACATTTTCCTACAACATGGGCAAAATTGGAATTGTCAGTCTAAGAAAAATAAATCAAACATAAAAACAAGACTGGATAAACTCACTCGTTCTGGAATATAAAGTTACAAAGCAAAAGAATAAAAAATGCCCAACGATCATGAAACCTTAAGCTATGATGATAGAACTGAGGTGACCAAGCTGAGAGTGGAAAGAGTAGTGACTGGAAGGGAAGAATCCCAGGGTCGGTGGTAGAGGGATATTGGCACTTGGTGTGAGTGTGATGTGTTAAGTAGTACTCACACAACATATAAACTTTTTTAGTGCACTCTGGACATTGACTTGCTAAATCGCTTCCCCCTCTTCCAGCTAGTAATCCTATGGGCTTAATTAACAAGAGGGAACAGCAGCTTCTAGCAGCAAGCATTAGCAAGACAAGAGGTTGTTTTGGATAACTTCTGCAGGTTAACTGCAGCAACTCAACTTCCAGGTTAAGACACTGCCAGAGGCTCTTTCTATTCAGGGTCCTTCAGTCAAGTGTTTGCAAAGGAAGACAAGTCTCCTTACTATGGACTGCCTCAGAGGGAGCTAGAACTCCCTTTTTTTAAACAATGTAGGCAAGATCATTTCCAGTTTATAATTCTTATCATCAGATAGTTTATTTAATGCAGAGTCAAACAAGAAACTTCAGAAAAACAGTGTAGTAGCAACACTGACACTTTTCCTGTTATTTTGCCTACATTGTGGTAAAGAAATCAGGAAAATCACAAAAATAAATGCCCATCCATAGGCTCATTTAGTTTTCAAGGCAAAGTACCTTTCTTATTCATTTCTGTAGCCCTTTATGTAGATGGTGTTTTGCAGAGACTGAGAACATAAATCAGCATTTCTGGAAGGAGTGAATAAATAAATATCCAATGCAGAGAGCTATGAAAGTCGAAATAAAGATTCCAGCAAAAAATTCAACTCATATTCTCAGCTTCTTTTATCACCTTTTATCTACATCTCTTTCAGAATATTGATATGTTTACTGTACTATTACAATTCCAAAGCTTCTCCCTAGGCATCAATATTCTTTAAAAGCTATGAATTTTCCATCATACATTTTTTCCACTTAAGGAAGCTATTTTGTTAATGTGACAAAGCCAGCGAAAGAAAGAAGGCAACACTCTACGATACCAAAGGCGATGGTAAGGCTAGCTGGGACTTAGTAAATACTATATCTTATTTTACAAGAAAAAAAATCCAAATTGGTATTTAATAGTCTGATAGCTGTGCCAGGTGCACAGAAACTGCAGAAGAAACACTTGTAGATTGCAAAGTTATATTTAAAGAAAAATGCAGACCCCATAAGCATTTTCATGTTTTGTATATTTGCTTTTCAGGACAAGATTATTGAATAGGCTATTTGATAGGTTAGCTGAATGCAGCTGTTTAGATATTTGTTTGGTCTGCTTTTTGAATTTTTCATTAAAAATATGTGGTTAACAGCAGCCAACCTGATTTGCATGTGTGTGTTTCTGATTTGTTCGCTGCTATGCTCCCATCTCCTACATCTTAATCACACCCGGGAGCCTGCCCCATTACATTTCCAGAAGGGAAGTGATGGACATCCTTTGACTCTCTTCATGACCCCCTGATAATCCTGTTTCACACACAGGCTCCCTGCTGTAGGAAACACAAAAGCTGCCACTGTAGTTCTTTACTTCCAGTCGATATTCTGACAGACTTGATCTAGCAAATTAGTATGCTGTGGTAGGGGCACGACAAAAGACCCTTTTGACACACTCTGAATCAATACCGGGGCCGACAGAGAGCCATTTCACTGTAGTTCTGTTATTTTTCCCTTTTGATGACCCTTTGCTTTTTTTTCCCTGCTTATATGACCTTGTCAGATTTAAAAACATAATGTTAGAAAAGTCACCCTCACCCATGCATGTGTGGAACTTGCATGCACACATACAAATATACACACACTCACATGAAGATCACAAATAACCTGCCAGCATTATTAATAAAGAATATGCAAGATTCTTTAACTATAATCACATTTTTGTATCAAAATGGGAAAACAATTAATATATCATATATATTGCTAGTGAATATAATATAATTAAGGCGGGCCAGTTCTACCAAATTAGAGTTGGATCATAATAATTTTGAAATTCTAAAGCTTATTGGAATGAAGCACAGGGTTCCTTGGATATTTCATATTTTAGTTTATTAATTAGTTATATTAAGTAAGACTCCAAAGTTGGAAAATGGAATTTTATAAATTTCTAAGTTTATCACTATGAAAAATAAACTTCAAATAGTTGCTGGGAAAAAAGAAATGAAATTATCAGTAAAATATAAAGCCACTCTCCCAGTATTTTTCACAAAATTTAAGTTTTTAATGGCATGCACTATACTGCCACATATATTCTAATTGCCACACTTTTTCAAGTATAAAGAATACCAACATTCACCACATGCTGAAACAACCTCTCCAAATCTTATCATTTTAACAAGAGCACTTACATACTTAGTGTAAATGTTGAACCTCTTTTAAGTTTAATCTAGTGTATCTGGTATATGCAGATGTTAGCTTTCTGTTTTGTATTTTATTGAAAGCATAATGAGTCATACTACAAATACAATATCTTTACACCACATGAAGTTTTCATCCTTTTTTTATAACAAATAAACAGCTTGTTCTAAAAAATGAACTGCTGAAATTATACTTGCAAGAACTGAGAGCCTACCTACTACCAAGAGTATCCCACTTGCACGGCAGAGCCTGGTAAGCTACCAGTGTCTTATTTAATATGCCAAAAACAGTATCAATACTAGACCTCATTCCCATGACCTGAATGAACAGTTTGAGGCTCTTCATGTTCCTGGAGCGAGCAGATATCATTGGGCTACACTAGCACGCAACAGGGATGAATGGAGACGTTGCTGGTGCCCACTCCAGCAAATCGATTAACAACAGGAAGACAAGTGATACAAGTAATATTTGCCACCACCTTTTGAACAGTTCAATCCACAAAACACCAGAAAATTTGGAAAAATTTTCTCCAAAATAATATGTGAATGCTTAATATGTGAGGATTAGAACAAAAAAGACTTTAAAAATAACCATTAGACAGCATTTGCATAAGAAAGCACCCTCCTAAAAAAGATACAGTTGGTTGCTAATGATAACCAGGTAGTCTTCATATCATCTCTATGGTGCTTTATCACCGGCCAGTACAGAAACCTTGTTCTTGCAAAACAAACAACTCTGTGGTATTCAGGTCAGCCATCAGGCAACATCAGTTAATACTTCCTAGAAACATGTTGGGATGTTTCTAGATCCAGTCTGATCCAAATCCTCACTCTTCTTTAATGCAACATCCAGTTGATTCCAGTCTGATTCCAAATTGTCACATTTCTTTAATGCAACATTACTAGTAACCTCCATAGTATTCCAAGTGGTATCCCAGCTTGAAAATAATTTATGTTCTTTTGAACATAGTATCCTGGCTTGGCAAAGGTTTATGTTCTTTCATTTATCATTTCTTATCTCAAGCATACTGATTTATGGACTTCCTCTCTACATAAGGCTCAAAGTTGGATGTTAACAGATAAATCACAATTACAGTAGGGTTAATTGTATAAATTCCTTTGTGAAGTCTACAATAGCAGTACAATAGAATTCCTGAAATACATGGTTTTTTCATTTCCAAAACTATTGTTTAACAAAATTTCTTTTGTAATATAAATCTGTAATAATTTTTTGTGTAGGATGGTTATAAGATATAAATTATACCACTGTTATTATTCCAGCTTATATAATTAGTTGAGACGCAATACATGTAGATCTTTTTTAAAATGTTTTCTTAGGATGCTTCTGTAAGAGGCAAGCATTTTACATTTCTGGCATGTTTCATTTCAAGAATACACACAATTCTTAGGGCTGGAAGTCTGGAGGTGCTGGAGATATATATAGCAGGTAAGGAGCTTGCCTGGCACCAGCTGCTGCAGGTTCAATGGTGTCACCCCAAATACGGTCCCCTGATTCCATCCAGGAATGATCACTAGACTCAGAGCCATTTAACACCCTGAGCATTTGAGTCAGGACCTTTAAAACAGCAGTACAAAAATAAATAATTCATACAAATTTATCAAGACAACACAAACCTTTTATGTCTGTGTCTTTATGGCTGAATTAATTACATAGGTAGTCTTTTTCTAAATTGGCTTACTTGACTCATCACGTATGAATACATGCACAAATGCACAAGTAAATACATACAAAGAAATTTGTCTAACCACAAAGAGATTGTCCCTATCCTACCGTTTCATGATATCCTCCTTCAGACCTAGAGAAACTTTAAATTTAGATATGGAATCCACTTGCATGAAAGGAGGAGGTTGGATTACAAGGAAGGTTATAAAGAAATGCAAAGACTTATCAATTTAAATACATATGATTTGAAGAGAAAATTCCCATCAGGTTAAACAAAAGAGAACTTTGTGTTTTTTTTTCCTTTTTCTACAATTTAGAGTGTTTGGTGGTTGTAGTTTTTCTTCTTTTTAAAATTTTATTTTGGTCACCATGATCTACAACGTTTTCAATAATAGGTTTCTTGCACAGAGTATTGTAACACCCTTGCCAGAGTGTCTATTTCTCTTCATCATTACCACAGGTTCTCCTTCCAATTGACTCTCACCTCCACCCTTTTCAACTCTGACAGGCTTAGTTCTGTAAAATTAATTCTACTGCCTTTGTTCATAGTCTACACGTATGGTAGACCATTCTTTATCTATCCATCTCAGTCTGATTCATTTCACTCAGTCCAATAGCTTCCGATTCAATTCACTTAGAGGCAAATTGCATGATTTTTGTCTTTTATTATAGTTGAGTAGAATTCTATTGTGTTTGTTTTCAATGCTTTTTCCAGTACTTGCTTTTCTGGATATTGCTTGTTTCGATAGATTATATATAGGTTTGTGGTCCATATTCTTGTCTGTTCCCTACTTTTCTAAGTAAACTTAGTTGATTTAAATATGAAACTCTTCAAATGCAACAAATGTATGACTTGTCTATAAGAAATTTTCTCTTAAAAAAAGTTGGGCATTTCTCTCTTGTTTCTGAAGTCCTTTAAAGCAACTTGACACATGTGGACCTTAGGTGACTTAGATGGATGATAACTCCACAGAAAAGGGAATCATTTATCTAGGAAAGGGTTTGCTATTTTTTGGCTATTCTAGTTTTTTCCTGTATAACTTGTTTGACAGAGCTATGCATGCTTTAAGAAAAGACCACATTTTATGGTATGGTTTCTATATGTTAAATTGAGAGGAAACCAATTCTCTTTTATATAAGACTTCCAATATACTATTATGGATTTTTATCCATCTGTACAAAATGACTATTTGCACATGGTTTTCCTGGTATTTCTCCCTAATTAAATAAGCAAATAGTTCAAAGCTAAAATTCTTTTTTATTTAAACATTTATATTATACTACCATGTGATATACAATTAAAAGGATGTTCATGATTGCTTTCAGTCATACATTTTTCCAGGACCTGTCTCTCCACCAGTACCCTTTCTAATAAATGTAGAAATGTAGAAAGAAGAAAGAAAAGAAAGAAAAGAAAGAAAGAAAGAAAGAAAGAAAGAAAGAAAGAAAGAAAGAAAGGAAGGAAGGAAGGAAGGAAGGAAGGAAGGAAGGAAGGAAGGAAGGAAGGAAGGAAGGAAGGAAGGAAGGAAGGAAGGAAGGAAGGAAAGAAAGAAAGAAAGAAAGAAAGAAAGAAAGAAAGAAAGAAAGAAAGAAAGAAAGAAAGAAAGAAAGAAAGAAAGAAAGAAAGAAAGAAAGAAAGGAAGGAAGGAAGGAAGGAAGGAAGGAAGGAAAGGAAGGAAGGGAAGGAAGGAAGGAAGGAAGAAAGAAAGAAAAGAAAGAAAGAAAGAAAGAAAGAAAGAAAGAAAGAAAGAAAGAAAGAAAGAAAGAAAGAAAGAAAGAAAGAAAGAAAGAAAGAAAGAAAGAAAGAAAGAAAGAGAAAGTGGCTGGTTTTGGTATTTGGAGTATAAAAAACATAGTAGAGAGAGAGAGAGAGAGAGAGAGAGAGAGAGAGGCAAAAGTGCCTGCCATAGAGACAGACTGGAGGGAATATGGGGACACTGGTGGTGAGAAATGGGCACTGTTGAAGGGATGGGTGCTGGAACACTGTATGACCAAAACCCAAACATGAACATCTTTGTAATTTTATATCTCACGGTGTTATAATAAAAAAACACTTTAAGACGAAAAATTATCTGCATAAAGCTTGACTATTGTAAAATATATAATTATTTTTAAAATACAAGTATTTATTTGGCAAGTTTTTGAAATAATAAATGTAGAAATCAAATTTTTTTTTTACTTACTACTCTCATATGAATACCAAAGTTCTTATGATTATTTAGTTATATTTTTCCATTTTTCTCCAGATGAGATCTCCTTTTACCTTTTTGCCTCCTGTCTGCCTCCTAATTACTTGTCTTCCTGCAAGATTCATATATCAGTGCTAAATTAGTGAATATAAAGAAAGATACAACTAAAAGAAAGGAATGTATGCATCTTTTGTAAAGTGATGTTTTTATGCTAGAGCTTTCAATATAATTGAAACATTGAAACATTAAGGTAAGTGATTGCAAAAATTACCAAAAAAACAAATGAGACTAATATGACACAAATCAGACTTGTCAGAGATTTTCCAGCATGTATATAAGGAATTACTATGAAATAGCATAATTTTCAGGACTGACAAAGAATACAGAGGTAACAAGTTACCATTAGTAGCGCGAGAAAGCCAATTAAAAAAAAACAGATCAAAGATTATAATCCAATTCATAGCTATAAGACTTGTATCTTCCTAATGAATTTGTTTTGTATTCATGGTTGCTTTATATTTATTTTTCCTGACAGTATTTTGAATATTTTAATATCTAAATACCTTTAATAGGGTAACTATATAAGGGAGAATGAGAAGCCACTAAAATAAACATCTTCACAATTAATGAACTTTGAGAATTGAGACAATGTTGCAAGAGAATAACCTCAATGTCCAATGCTACCCCCATGCCCAAATCACTATTTCCCCAACTGTAGCTTCAGTGAAACATTCAGAAATAAGAAAAGAAGTACCAATGCTAGTGCTATTTTTATTCACTAAATTAGGCAGGTCTGGTTTTTCTGAAATACTATCTGATTCAGTATAATAGCTTTAATTCCCGCAATAAAGTCAGGGAACTGTTTTTGTGAGTGTATGAGTAAAAGTCATTGGTGGTATCTGAGTCTCTATTACCCTACCGAGAAGTGGTAGAGACACATGGTGGAGTAGCCTAACCAGGCTGATCAGGACTGTTCGTGCACTATGGAGAAGGTATACACATTACAGTACTTCTCTATTCTGACTGGGAGTATCACTGTATCACTGTCTTCCCGTTCATCATCGATTTGCTCGAGCGGGCACCAGTCACATCTCCATATGTCCTGTCTCATGCAAGTAGAGCCCAAGGGCACCTACGTGCTGCAGGAACATAAAGAGCCTCAAACCATTCCATCAGGTTATGGGAATGAGGTCTATAATTGTTACTGGTATTTGGCATATCAAATATGATACGGGTAGCTTGCCAGGCTCTGCCATGCGGGTAGCATACTCTTGTAGTCATCTCTAAATCCAGCATTGTTTTTCATATATTCGTCCCTTGATGAAGTCGGATTGTTTCCGTGTCTCAACTTTTTTTTAAAATTTTTTTTAACATTTTATTATACCACCGTGAGATATACGGTGTATATCTGACTGGGAGTACTGCCTAATATTCCTTCTTATGTAGGAAAGAATTGCCCAGACACAATGAAAAAAAAGGCCTAAAATCCTGAAATAAAGAGGTAGGAGGTTGTATTGGAGATCACTGTCGCTTGCTTCCCGTTGTTCATCGATTTGCTCAAGCGGGTGCCAGGAACATCCTCATTGGTTGGCAATGATGTCCATTATTGTTACTGTTTTTGGCATATTGAATACACCACGGGTAGCTTGCCAGGCTCTGCCGTGGAACTTCACATACACTGTTATATTTTCCCTTTCACTTCATAGTTGTTATTCTGTTAGAAACACAATATGACTGAATGATATAATTGTATTGAGGTATTAGGTCTCAACCCTCTGTAGTTTTGGTCTCTATACACGTATATTTTCACAGGGAGGACAAAATTGTCTATGGTTAATAAGTAGGCTTATGGGTTCTGTGAGTTCTATGATTCTGTGGGAAAACTTAGATCACTATAATTTTTGATCATTATTTATTTTTGATATGACCTAAACAAATGGTCTATGTTCCTGTTGTCACCCAATACTTGTGTAGAGGGAAATTTCTAGGTGTTGAGTATTCTAGAGAAAAATATCTGGATAAAATTGACAATCCTAAATCCAATCCAAGCTTCTTTGGAAATTTAATGTGCTTTCACTGTGAAATTGTGTGATTAAATCTGAAGCATGCTACATCCATCTCAATTTTATACAGAAGTATGTAAATGAATATTGCATCTTTTGGGGTTTCCCAGCCCAGCCTTGGCATGCCTCACATTTAACTACCAGATTTTGGTACTTGTATGGAATCTCATTCACCTTCGTTCACGGACTTTAATAGAAAGGTTGAAAAGGGGTAAGAGTTGGGAAGAATTGACTTAAAGCACAAATCATTATTATTTGGGGGTACTAATCCACTTTTTACCTCCATACTAAATAGCATGAAGATTATATTTATTATCCTTGAATCAATAATTGTTATGCAAAATTTTCAAATCAATGATCTCTTTATAAAGCATAAATAAATGTGAATAAATTAAGATGTTTCTAGTTTAGCATCTAAAATACATCACTAGGTCAAACATTTTATTCTCCTTTTATTAAAAAACATTTGTTGCAATTATATCCTGTAAAGTTTAAAGCTATATTTAGGTTTTAGCTTTCCTGATCATAATATCAAATTATAGAGCAGACTTGAAATTTAAAGAACTGATTTGGGGCCATTGGTGGTGGAAATAGGGCACAGGTGGAAGGATGGATGCTGAAACAATGTATGACTGAAACCCAGTCATGAGCATTTTTGTATTCGTATATTGCACAGTAGTATAATAAAAGTTTTTTTTAGATAAAAGTACTGATTAAGATTAATAAATGTGAATCTGAAAGTATAAAACTTAATGATAGATATTTCAAGATGTATATCTGTGAAATTAATTAATACAACATCCTGGAAGTATTTTAAAGTATAAAGCTTAAATAAAAGATATTTAACAATTTTAAGATTGAAGATTTCCTGAGAAAGGTGAGTACCAAAACCCTATTAAAATTATTATATAAAGATGTGGCCTGGAGACAGAGAGAGACACACAGAGAGAGAGAGAGAGAGAGAGAGGAGAGAGAGAGTGTGTCTGCCATAGAAAGAGGCTGTGGGGATAGTGGAAGAGAAACCTGCATATTGGGTAATCTGCACTTGTGGAGGGATGGGTGTTGGAACACCATGTGACTGAAACCCAATCATGAACAGCCTTGTCACTGTCCATTGCATAGTGATGCAAAAAAAGATAGATAGATAGAATGATAGAATGATAGATGGATAGATGATAGATAGATAGATAGATAGATAGATAGATAGATAGATAGATAGATAGATAGATAGATAGATAGATAGATAGATAGATAGATAGATAGATAGATAGATAGATAGATAGATAGATAGATAGATAGATAGATAGATAGATAGATAGATAGATAGATAGATAGATAGATAGATAGATAGATAGATAGATAGTCTTTGCCATTACCTGCCTCAAATTGCTTTATTTTAATCCTGTGGCTGTTTGCTCCATTTCTCTTCCCTTCTGTTCCCTTTTGATTTGTGCATTTTTACACTCTCAAAGAAAGTCTTAATGCAAATGTTTGTGCATCCATGTCTCTAAAAGCTCCTGGGCGCAGAGCAACAATACAGTTATAGGGATTTGCTTTGCACACAGCACAACAGGGTTGAACACACAGCACTCCATATGCTCCCCCAAGCCTTACCAGGAGTGATTCCTCAGCATAGAAAGATGTAGAGCTTGGATTAAACCCTGAGCACCATTACATGTTGCCTTCAAACAATAGACAAAACAAAACAAATAGACAATTGTTGGAGGACATGTTTAGCTAATCTGGGAGTTTTGTTGTTTTGCTCACTCCCAGCTTAATCTTATTTAAACCAAGGTTCATTCTAATGAGATCTCTCTTCTATGTAAACACTGCTACAGGGTGTGGCAGTTACAGAAGTCACCTTGATTGAATAACTTCTGACTTATACATCTACTAAGACTTCTATGTTTTCTAGATTGGGCACAGCTCCTCTTTATACCCACTACACCCAATGTGGGACAGTTAGAATTTACCAGGAGACTACCACCCTGGCTACACTGAGACTAAAGGAAGACTATAGGAAGGATCATACTAGTTTGCTCTAAGCAGGCGAGTATGACTCTTTCAGTACATGAGAACAAGATACTCAGAATCACACTGGTGCAGATAATAATAAGGACCTTGTGGGTACCATCTAGATTACATGAAGATCATGAAGTTAAGATGTATTACTTTATATCAGCCCCTCTCTCTCCAGTGTTTTACATAAGAGATAATCTCGGGATTAGTCCTTGGTGTAACCTTTGTTTATACCTGCAATAGGGTGTGGCACTACACTCTGTTTAGGGTTCTTTGTTGGCATGACAACCTCCTGATTGGATTACTTTGGTGTATATAAGGGGCTGACTTGAGGCCCCTTCACCTTTTGCCTTTTGGTTCCTCAGCCTTCAGCTTTTGGCTCCTGCGGCTTTTGGCTTTTGGCTTTGGCCTTTTGCTCTTTGGTCTTTTGCTCCTTCTGGGTAGGACTCAGCTCGGGTGACATCCTCTCTCTTTGGTGGGAGACTTAGACTCTTTTGTATGGTCTAAGTTTGGACCAGAGCTAGAGTTTGTTCATTATATTGGATTGCTGTGGAAGAGCTTTTGTACTATTAAAAGCCATTTTTGGAACTGCACCGGACTCGTGAGTTTTCATCTTTCTCCCGCGTCCTCGGAGGTAGACGACAACCTCTGTCCTGACACTGTCGGGGACCCCGCGACATTCCCCGACAGACAATCAATAACTCAGATCCTTGTTTTTCTAACTCAAAGTCTTACTCAAAGCTAGAAACAATCTACTCTCTTTGCACAATACCCTATCATCGCAATAATCATTATTCTTATCTCTTCCTCAACTTTTCTATTGTTCAGGAGGATATCCTATTTTTGTTTATTTTATTTCAATTTTGTACATCTCAGTTCTACAAATTATGCTCTTATTTATATTCTTCATTTAACCAACAGCAGGTATTTTAACTGTTTTCTATGCTCCGGCATACACTGGTAATCAGAACAATTTTGCAAATGTTACCAGATGTCAGATCTGTTTTAAATCCTTCAATATACTTGTGGGACAAAGAATGAAATTTTCCACTTATGCAGTAGATAATGAAATAAAACAACAAAAGAGATGATGTCCACTGAAATTAAGTCTTTAAATCCTAATCATATAAATTAAATTACCAAAGGCAGGAGAATGGGTTGAAAGGATCCTGTGATCTATGATGGAAGGATCTTGGCACTTTGGTGGTAGTAACACTCTACCCACCAAACATATAAATAGTATTACTTTGCAGACCAACCACTGAAGATGCTTAACAGTTCTGAAATATCTGACTTTCTTACTTACGATACTTTCTGCTTTCAGATATTTAGTTATTAGTAGCCTTCATATTTTAAAGTTCAGTTTATACATTGCATTCTCCTTGAATATTTAGAATATCCCACAGGTAAAAAAATGAGTCTATTGAATGACAGAATTTATTTGTGGGACATAAAAAAACATGATACCAATATCCAAAGCAAGAAAAACATGGATAAGGAGATAATATCATTGGGTGAACCTACTGGGAGTCAGAGGTTAAGTAATACAGAGAAAGGAACTAGTGTATTAATAATTATTGTAAATGATAATACCAGCCTAGAACTGAGCATTCAAAGTAGGCAAAAAGGATATACATGATAAACTCTAGATGTATGTATTGCAAGGGAGAGAGAGAGAGACAGAGACAAAGACCGAGACAAAGACAGTGAGACAGGGAGTAGAGAGACAGAGAGAGACAGAGAGACAGAGAAGTGAAAGTTGCCTGCCATAGACACAGACTGAGGGACTGGAGGGGAACCAGGGGACATTGGTGGTGGGAAATGGGCACTGGTGGAGAGATGGGTGCTGGAACACTGTGTATGACTGAAACCCAAATATGAACATTTTTGTAACTGTATATCTCACAATAGTATAATAACTTTTTTTAATTAGTCTATGTCTATCATTTAGGCTATTATACTGTACATTTTTGTAGTTTTGTTTTTTTGGACCCATACCTGGCAATGCTCAGGGCATACTCCTGTTTCTATGATCAGGAATCCCTCCTTGTGGGCTCAGAGCACCATATCGGGTGCAGGGTCTTGAATCAGGTCAGTCTTGTGCAAAGCAAAAACACCTACCCTCTATCAGCCTACCCTCAGTCTGAGTATGTCTCAGGCTGCAGCTATGTGTTGACATAATAGTAAATGTAACTCTCTGCTTCCGGGAAGGGATGCAATCTCCCCACATGTGTGTGTGTGTGACTCCTGCGTCTCCGCGGACCCAAGTTACCCCAGGGAAGAGCGAAACTACATCAACGGGAACCAAGGCAAAATGCCTTGGTTTCACCCGGACCCTCTGGGCCCTGTGCTTCTGGGAACATCCCAAAACTCAAAACAGCGCAGCGTGTCCGCGCTACCCTCTTACTACCTATCTTGCATGAGGTACCAGTGAACCTTGGTTCCGACATCCTTGCTACCCACCCAAACTCTGCAAACAGACCAGACACCTACCAACTGTACTATCTACTCACCCAAGACCCCATATTCGCAACCTACAATAGTCATAATGGTAAAGCAATGCAAAATTCCATCAAGCTCTGTGAGTGAAGTCACTAGTCCAGATGAGCCAAGCAATACCAATGAGTTGTATAACCTCTCTGATAAGGAACTTCGGAAAGAAATGTTAAGGATTCATAAGGAATTCAAAGAAGCAATGGAATGCAAAATCAATAAAATACAAGAGGACAAGATAGAAGAAGTGAGGAAAATGCAAATGGAAATGACAGATATTAAAAATGAGGTAAATGAAATGAAAAACACAGTGGAAAGCCATCATATCAGAATAATAGCTACTGAATAAAGAATTAGTGATCTCAAAGATGAATTCCAAATTTTCTCTACACCACACCAGAAGATAGAAAAAAAAGACTCACAATTACCGAATAGACAACAAGAGATAATCGGGATAAAGCCAGAAGAAACAACATACGGATAATTGGGGTCCCAGAAGGGCAAGAAGAAAACCCTGATGAAGAAGAAACTGTCAAAGCCATCATTGCTGAGAAGTTCCTGGAACTAAAGAACGCTTGCCTCAAGATCCAGGAGGCCCATAGGATACCAGCTAAAAGAAACCCCAACAAGAATACTCCAAGACACATCTTAATTAAAATGACAAAAAACTATAGATAGGGATAGAATACTGAAAGCAGCAATATCAAAGAAGGAAATCACATACAAAGGAACATCTCTAAGATTTACAGCAGACTTCTCTGATGAAACACTCTGAGCCTGAAAACAAAGGTGGGATATTGTGAAAAGGCTCAATGAACTGCAGGCCTCACCAAGAATTCTTTACCTGGCCAGACTCACATTCAGCTATGAAGGAAAGATACACTACTTCATGGATAAGCAACAACTCAGGAACTTCATGGACTCAAAACCAACTATAAAGAAGGACTGAAGGATATACTGTAATACGACCAAACCCATAAGCACAACAAGCACAAACAGAAAGATGACACAAAATCCGATGACAATAATCTCTCTCAATGTCAATGGTCTAAATGAACCAATTAAGAGACACAGAGTAACAAAATGGATTAAAAAATTGAACCCAACATTCTGCTGTCTACAAGAAACGCATCTGAATAATCAGAACAAACACAGACTCAAAGTCAAAGGGTAGAAAACCATTCTCCATGCAAACAACTCCTCCAAAAAGGCTGGTGTGGCAATATTAGTATCAGATAATATAGACTTCAGGCTAAAAAAGGTTAGAAGGGACAACGAAGGCCATTTCTTATTACTTAAGGGGTATGTACACCAGGAAGAAATTACACTACTAAACATATATGCACCAACGAGGGGCCAGCAAAATACATAAAAAAAACTGCTAAGAGACCTCAAAGAAGACATTAACAGTAGCACAATAATAGTTGGAGACTTCAACACTGCTCTATCAACGATGGATAGATCAACAAGACTGAAACTCACCAAGGAAATATTGGCCATGAAGGAAGAAATGGAAGAAAGAGAGCTAATGGATATATACAGGGCTTTTCATGCCAAAAATGCTGAATACACATTTTTCTCTAGTGCACATGTAACATTCTCCAAGATAGACCACATGCTGAGCCACAGAGCATACCTCAATAAAATAAAAAGATAGAAAATGTGTCAGCTATCTTCAGACCATGATGCACTGAAAATGGAAGTTAACCGTACACAGAAACAGGGAGTCAAACCAAACACCTGGAAACTGAACAGCTCACTCCTGAACAACAAATGGGTCATAGAAGAAATCAAACAGGAAATCCAAAGATTTCTGGAAACAAATGAAAATGAAGACACCAATTATAAGAACTTGTGGGACACAGCAAAAAGCCAGTTTAGAGGGAAGTTTATAGTTCTGCAAACATTCATCAGGAAACAAGAAAGGGCCCACATAAATAACCTGACTACACAGCTGGAGACATTAGAAAAAGACCAACAAAAGGAGCCAAACCCAGGCAGAAAAAAAGGAAATAATAAAAATTAGAGAGGAAATCAATGAGTTGGAAACCAAAAAAAAAATCCAAAAGATTAATGAAACCAAGAGCTGGTTTTTTGAAAAGTTAAAAAAGATTCACAAACTATTGGCAAGACTTGTAAGGACAGGGAAAGAGAGAACCCAAATAAACAGAATCAGAAATAAAAAGGGTGACATCACAACAGAAACCACAGAAATCCAAAAGATCAGCAGAGATTACTTTGAGAGCCTGTATGCCTTGAAACATGAGAATCTAGAAGAAATGGATAAATTCCTGAAGCCCTATAACCTCCTACGGCTGAAACAAGAAGACCTCCAATACCTGAATAAGCCTATCACCATCGAGGAAATAGAAACAGTAATTAAAATTCTTCCCAAACACAAAAGCCCAGGTCCAGGATTCACTAGTGAACTCTACCAAACCTTTAAGGAGGACGTACTGCCAGTCCTTTTTCAAGCTCTTCCAGGAAATAGAAGAAACAGAAACACTCCCAAAGAGTTTCTACAAGGCACATATCACCCTGATACCCAAAGCAGGGAGAGACAACACAAAGAAAGAAAACTACAGACCAATATCCCTGATGAACACGGATGCTAAGATCTTCAAAAAAATACTAGCAAACAGAATCCAAAGACTCATCAAGAAGATTATACATCATGACCAAGTAGGATTCATCCCGGGAATGCAAGGATGGTTCAACATTCGCAAGTCAATCAACATAATACATCATATCAATAAAAGAAAAAATAACAACCATGTGATCCTTTCAATAGACACAGAGAAAGCATTTGACAAGATCCAGCACCCGTTCATGATTAAAACCCTCCAGAAAATGGGAATTGAACGAACTTTCCTCAAGATAGTTACAGCCATCTACCAAAAGCCCACAGCGAGCATCATTCTAAATGGGGAAAAGTTGAAAGCCTTCCTCTTGAGATCAGGGAGAAGACAAGGTTGCCCACTCTCACCTCTTTTATTCAATATAGTACTGGAAGTACTTGCCATAGCAATCAGAGAAGAAAAAGGACATCAAGGGCATCCAGATAGGCAATGAAGAAGTCAAGCGTTCATTATTTGCAGATGACATGATATTATGCCTAGAGAACCCTAAACTCTCTACCAAAAACTCCTAGAAACAATAAATGCATATAGTAGAGTGTCAGGATACAAAATCAACACCCAAAAGTTGGTGACTTTCCTATATACAAAAGAGAAGAAAGGGATATTAAGGAAACAATTCCATTCACGATTGTGCCACTGAAAATCAAATAGCTAGGAATCAACTTACCCAAGTGTGTAAAGGACCTGTACAAAGAAAACTACAAGACACTGCTCCAAGACATAAAAAGAGGACACAAGGAAATGGAAACATATTCCCTGCTCATGAATGGGGAGAATCAACATTGTCAAAATGGTAATACTCCCTAGAACTCTGTACAGATTCAATGCAGTCCCTATAAGGATACCCATGACATTCTTCAAAGAAATTGACCAAACACTCCTGAAATTTGTGTGGAACAATAAACCCCCCAAGGACAGCTAAAGCAATCCTCGGGAAAAAGAAGATGGGAGGCATCACCTTTCCCAACTTCAAACTGTACTACAAGGCAGTAGTAATTAAAACAACATGCTATTGGAATAAAAACAGACCTGTGGACCTATGGAATAGAATTGAGTATCCTGACACCCAACCTCAAATACATGATCATTTAATCTTCGATAAAGGTGCAAAGAGTCTAAAATGGAGTAAGGAAAGCCTCTTCAACAAGTGCTGTTGGGAAAACTGGGCAGCGACATGTAAAAAATGAATTTGGACCTGTGTCTAACACCATGCAGAAAAATCAGATCAAAATGGATTAAAGATCTCAATATCAGACTTGATTCCATAAATTACATTGAAGAAAATATAGGAAAAACCCTCCATGACATTGAAGCTAAAGGCATGCTCAAAGGTGAAACATCACTAACAAAGCAACTAGAAGAAAAGATAAAGATATGGCACTACATGAAACTAAAAAGCTTCTGCACATCAAAAGAAACAGTGACTAAGATACAAAAGCTGTCCACAGAATGGGAAAGAATATTCAGCCACTACCCATCTGATAAGAGGTTAATATCCAGTATATATCAGGCACTGGTAGAACTTTACAAGAAGAAAACAAACAACCCCACCAAAAAAATGGGGAGAAGAAATGAACAGAAACTTCAGCAAGGAAGAAATTCAAATGGCCAAAAACATATGAAAAAATGCTCATCATCACTAATCATCAGAGAGATGCCAATCAAAACAACAATGAGATACCACTTTACACCACAGAGACTGGCACATATTCAAAAGAACAAGAACAACGAAGTGCTGGAGTGGATGTGGGGAAAAGGGGACACTCATCCATTGTTGGTGGGAATGCCGGCTGGTACAGCCTTTCCGGAAAACAATATGGACATTCCGGAAAACATCCTCCAAAAGACTAGAAATTGAACTCCCATTTGACCCAGCCATACCACTCCTGGTAATCTACTCTGGGAAACCAAAAATATGCAGCGGAAACACCATCCCTACTTTTATGTTCATAGCAGCATTATTCACAATAGCCAGAATCTGGAAGCAACCAGAGTGCCCGAAAATCGATGACTGGATAAAGAAGCTTTGGTACATCTACACAATGGAATACTATACAGCTGTTAGGAAAAATAAAGTTATAAAATTTGCCTATAAATGGATGGACATGGAGAAGATTATGTTGAGCGAAATTGGCCAGAAGGAGAGAGACAGATACAGAATGACTGCATTTATCTGCGTAACATAAAAATATATGTTCATATTATGATACCAACTTCTGACCCGAGTCCACCATCCTGATGGAGCCTCGGAGGAGCCCAGAGAAACCCCCACCACCTTGCTGGCAGCGATCTGTGTCACAATCCACACTCTGCAGCTAGTAAGATCCCCCCCAGCATATTAATCCAGTCTCCAGCCCAGCTTGTCAGAAACCCAGCCTACAAGGACCCGCCCTGCAGAGACCCGCCCTTCAGAGGAGAGTATTTTAAGCCCAGGAATGCTTGAGCCTAAGACACAGGTACACCCGGCAGAGCAGAAACCATCTTTCCCGTTGCGCCCGGCCTCTGTGCGGCCGCGCAATTACCCCCAGATTACCATAAATATTGTACCCACCCCTCTGAGAGAGTCCCACAAAGTAATGAGAATATAGCGCCTGCATGGCAGAGCCTGGCAAGCTGTCCGATGCGTGTTCGATATGCCAAATCCAGTAACAAAAATGTTTATTTTCCTGACCCGAAAGAGCCCTTAATACAGCAGCAGTAAGAAAGGCAAACAAGCAGTGCCTGATAAAATTTCATGGCTGTCCTAGGCTGCCAAAACGAAGAAGGACTAAAATGACTGTCTGTACTTTCAATGCACGTGACGCTGGCATCGGAAGCATATATTGAGGATCTGATGGTGGAAGCACAAAAAGATCAAGTACGACATCATTGGTCTGACTGAGACGAGGAGGCGTCAGTCACATCATGCTGTATTTGACACCGGAGAAGAATTGTTCCTTGGAACATGTGATGAAAGAGGCATCGGTGGTGTTGGTGTCCTTGTCAACACGAACATGGCTATCAACATTGATTCATTTGAATGCCTAACAAACCGAATAGGACGATTACACTTGAGGAGATGTGGCCCACTGCCAGCAATTTCTATCTTCATTGTCTATGCACCAACATCCACATACAAAGAAGATGAAATTGAGAAATTCTACATGGAATTGGAGGAGTTCTATAAAAAATCACACCTTCTACAAGATCATAGTCGGTGATTTTAATGCCAAGATAGGACCGAGAAGATCGGCTGAAGAACTCCACATCGGGACCCATGGCCTAGAATGGAACGAACAGGGTGAGAGCCTATCTGAGTTCATCATGTCCACCAAGACTATTCATGGGAACTCACAGTTTCAGAAGGCTGAAGCGAAACGTTGGACATGGGAATCTCCTGGCGGACAAAACCACAATGAAATCGACCACATCATCTTCAATCGACAGTTTTGTCTGACCCGATGTTGCTGTCGTCCCCAAATTCCACACAGGATCGGACCACCGTCTCCTTCGTGCAAAATTCTACTTCCCACAACAGGGAGAAAAAGCTGCAATGTTTAAGAAGAGAACTCCCAGAACGACCACCAACTGGGAACTCTTTAGCACCATTGCGGCAACATGGGAAGATACCATCATTGAGGACATCGATGAAGAATACAACCGACTGGTTCAGCACCTCCATGATTGTGTGAAGAATGCCAAGAGAGAGAAAGACACAAAAGGACACTTGACTTCAGAAACTCTTGAGCTCATTCGCCAACGTGGCAAGGCACGAGCCTCAGGAGACCAAATGCTAACATCCAAGCTTGCTAAACAGTGCAGAGAAGCGATAAAAGCAGACCTCAAAGATAGAAGAGCAGAAATACTGGAAGATGCAGCAGAAGCCGGGAAAAGTATTCGCACTGCCCGCCTGTCCTTCACCAACTATAAGACCAAGATGACTGCCCTCCGACGCCCTGATGGATCTATCACATCTTCCAGAAAGGCAATGGAGAAGATTATCCAGGACTTCTACTCAAATCTCTTTGATAGCCACATCCACCTGCCCACATACCAAATTCCACAGGATGGATATGCCATTCCCAACGTTCTCCCTTCTGAAATCTGACATGCCATCTCGTCGGTAAAGAAGGGAACAGCACCAGGCCCAGACAAAGTCAGACCCGAACACCTGAAGAATCTGCCGTCGGTACTCATCAATACACTAGCTCGGCTCTTCACAGGGTACCTGTCCGAATGCAAGGTGCCCTCCCAATGGAAAACCAGCAGGACAGTTCTACTGTTCAAGAAGGGAGACATTCACGACATCGGCAACTATCGCCCCATCTGCCTGTTGTCTGTCATCTACAAGCTCTTTACAGGAGTCATCCTGAACAGGATTAGCAGAACACTAGATGAAGGACAACCATGCGAGCAAGCAGGTTTCTGGAAAGGATTCAGCACAATAGACCATATCCACACAGTAACCAAGCTCATTGAGGTTTGTAGGGAGTACAAGATGCCGCTCTGTCTCACGTTCATTGATTTACAGAAAGCCTTTGATTCTGTGGAGACTGAAGCAGTCATCGAAGCCCTAGTCAAACAGGGTGTTCAAACCCAATACATCAAGATCCTTTGTGAGCTCTATTACGGATTCACCACCAGGATCTCACCATTCTACAAAGAAGTGATCATTGATGTCAAAAGAGGGGTTCTACAGGGTGATACCATCTCACCAAAACTCTTCAGTGCCACCCTTGAGAACATCATGAGACAATTAGAATGGGAAGGAATGGGAGTGAAGATAGATGGTCGGCAACTACACCACCTCCCGCTTCGCTGATGACATCGTTCTAATAACACCAAAAATTAGCCAAGCGGCACAAATGCTGGCTGACTTTGACCGAGAATGTGGAAAGGTAGGTCTACAGCTGAATCTGAAGAAAACTATGTTCATGAGAAATGAACTAGTTCCTGAGGCCCCATTCACTCTCAATGGAACAAATATCTCTGAATGCAGCAGTTATATGTACCTAGGTCGAGAAGTCAACATGATGAACGACCTAAAACCTGAGCTGCGCAGGAGGAAGAGAGTGGCATGGAATGCCTTCAAAGGCATCGAAAAATAGCTAAAAGGACAAAGAACCTCCGGCTCCGGGCACATCTCTTCGACTCCACCGTTCTCCCTGCATTAACATACGCCTCAGAGACCTGGGCCCTATGAAAGCAGGATGAGAATGCTATTCGGGTCTCCCAGAGAGGCATCGAAAGAGCTATGTTTGGAATATCACGTCTCACTCAAGTGAGTGAAGGAATCCGGAGTTCTGACCTCCGTCGCTATTCCAGAATCAGGGACGCTGTCTCGTTTGCCAAGGCATCAAAAATCAGATGGGCTGGACATGTAATGCGATTTGGAGACAACCGCTGGACTAGAGCCGTTACCGACTGGATCCCACGGGATGTCAAAAGATCACGTGGCCGCCCACCTACAAGATGGTCAGACTTCCTTGTTAAGACCCTGAAGGAACGATTTGAGGCTCTTCATATTCCTGAATCAACCAGATGCCATTGGGCTACATTGGCTCGTGATAGGGTCCAATGGAAATGTTACTGGCGCCCGCTCGAGCAAATCGATGAATAACGGGATTCAAGTGATCAAGTGATCAAGTGTTTATGATACCAATATCCAAGGTCAAGTGAAACATATATCAGGAGGTCTTGTCAAAGGTGGAAATTATCACAAATGTGTAGGAGTCAGAGGCTAGGTAAGACAGAAAATGGAACAGTGTGCTAACAATTGTTGAGGGTACTAATGCCAACCTAGAACTGAGCATTAAATAGAGGCAAAAAGATACACATGACAACTCTTTAATGTATGTTCTGTAATCCATAGTCTGGGGTGAAGGAAAAGAGAAAGAGAGAGAAATGGAAAGTAATAAAGAACTTGCCATAGAGGAGGGCTGGGGAGGTGGGAGGGAACCGGGGCGTTGGTGGTGGGAGATGGGCACTGGTGTTGGGATGGGTGCTGGAACACTGTATGACAAAAACCCAAATATGAACTTTTTAATTGTATATCTTTGTAATTGTAAAAATTAAAAATAAAAAAAAGAAAACATGTGACCCAAACTATAATAATTAAATTTTGTATCATAGTTAATTATATTTTAATAAAATAATTGGTGTACATCAAAACAAAAAATATAGTAAATGTAACTCTCTCCCTAAGTAACTCCTCATTTTTCATGATATACTGCAGCCATCTACATGATTTGTTGAGCCATCAACTAAGTTATCAACTAAGACATCAATTAAATGAGTTGTTTTCGTGTATGCATTCTGTTTGAGAGAAAATGAAAAAACTTGTTTTTTTTCTTTCCACCTTTCTGTAAATTTTCCCCTCTTCCTGCTGTGCCCTTTTGAACTCTTTCAGTTGTTAAATTCTTTCTTTTTTCTTGTCAACCACTTTAAAATTCACTTAAACTCCTAGACTATATTTTCTAAGGATCTATTGATTTCTTCACCCTGGAAAATTCTCTGATTTCCTGCTTTTTTTTTTTTTCTTGGTTTCTAAGAAAAAACTTTTTGAAAGAAAATACACCTTTTTGGCTTTAATTTTATTTCTTTTAGGTTCTTGATACCTTCTCCACAAAGATGTTAATCTTTCTTGGATTCTACTCATAGAACAAGTCAAGGTGTGGTTGCATATTCTGAAGCAATATGATGACAAGCACCAGAAACCAGCTTTTTAGATTTTTAGGAAACTTTGCTCCTGACCAAATAGGATTAGGACTGTTTAAAAATGTAATTCATTTGGATTTCCTTTTGCTTTCAGACACCTGCCTATAATGCTTACTTTTTCTTGGTGAAAACATATTACTTACTGGAGGGTAAAAAAAATTACTTAGTTTCTGTCTGGTTAGATTTTTTTTCATTTTAAAGGATTAGAATTTCTCAGTTGAAAACTACTTCCAGAAACTAAAATACAATGAACAACCCAGTTGTAGACTGTAGCACCTTATGCTGTTGACTCCTTGCTCAGACCAAGCTCTGGGGTTACATTTCCCTTATACAATACATTTCTTGCATGTTCAAGCTATTTTACCTAGCATAGTCTTTGTAGTTGGAAATGTCTTACTGAACAGTGCCCACAAGGAAAGTCCTTTAAAGAAATATATCAAAAGTCCATGAATTTTTCACTATCTCCAGTGCCCTCTCATTATTTGAATTTTATTGTATGCAAATTTGCTGCACATGAATTGTTCTTGGTACCCTTGACCAAATATCTGATAAGGAGATCAAGTACTATTAGGACCCAACGCTTGAATGAGGAAAGCAGTAGAAAGCAAAGCCTTTTAATGAGTTCTTAGAAAGAAGGCAGGAGAGGACAGTTTTCAAGCACTGTTCTGTTTTACTTGCAGGGGAACTTGGCAGTGACTTTATGTCTACAACTTTCTTCACGTAAAAACACAAAATGAAAAAAAAACTTTTATTTTTTATAATATATTTATCCAACAAATCTTGACTGAGGGTACAAGAAACCATCATAGCTGTGGTTGGAGTGAGACTTGTCAGACACATCTCTGCAAGCCCAGAGTGAAGGGATGATAAGGTTTCTTCAACCTATGTGGAAAGAGTCATAGAGGTGAGGTAGGTTCCAATAACACACACCAAACTCTCTCCCGTATGGTGTAAGGTTCAGAAGAAGCAAGCTATCATGATGCAAAGACAATGAGAGATCATTGTCTAGACTCTTAAGAGTATATTAAGTCCCTTACTGGATTTACTGTATGCTTTTGCAGTGGGCATCCCTCCACATCAACAAATTTTACATTAGTCTTAACGCTGCAAATAAGTGTCATGAAGCTACGAACAACAATTGAAACACTGCGCTGTAGTTACTTTCTAGATATTCTTTACCTGGATTTCTCTGACTTAGCTCATGTTTGTAAATTTCACCAAGGTCAGAGACCAAACCATATTTCTCTTGTCAGTTAAAGCCCCTTAGAGTTTTCCACAATAGGATTACAGTTCTGGGTCATGTACTCTCTCTATTCATTGACAACCTCATGACTATGGGTGTGAGGTATATCCTGATTAGACACATTGCAATTTTATATATTTATATAATCTGATGCAATGATAATAATAGAACACCTACATTTACATACAAAATCATTTATTACTTGTCACATGGCTTGTTTACCATAATCACTGCTCTCTGTGTTATATTAATAATAGTGTTATTTTACCCATATTGTAGATGATAAAATCGAGGCACAGTGAAACTAGTTTAGCCATTCTCCTATGGCCTCTTATTTGAATGACAGGGTCGTAGGAAAACAAGAGTTGTACAGAGCTCAGTCCTATGTTTAAATTATATGACAGGGTCGTAGGAAAACAAAAAGTTGTACAGAACTCAACTCTATGTTTCAAGGCAAGTTTCACTGTAATTTTTCAAAAATTGGATTTGCAGAAGTGTGAAGAACACAACAGGACAGTTACAGATTTAAAAAAGTACCCGTATAACTTGTAGTCTTGCCTTTAGGGAATAATGGAGTTATTCAGGGTAAGAGAGCATTTAAACAAGAAAGAGTTAATAAAAAATACTAAGCAATATGCCACATAGCTAAATGCATTATCATACAAAGTGATTTACAGGAGGATGTCTATCTATGAAAGGTACCCATACTTCATCTCTGAATGGATGGGCCCAAGAGGAGGCATCCATACACATTAACTAAAGTGACTCCCTCATTCAATGTCAGAATAAGCAATGCCTTAGAAACTTGATAAATAATGTTTGAAATAGATTGGCACCAGAAGACCCTGAATATCTCAGGATTCATTTTGTACAGATGCATTTTCCATATTTCTTATGAGTGACAGGGACAAATAATAAAGGTAGCTGCACTGGATAGAAGCACAAAATCAAATACACATCCCATATCTAAGCCCTAGTCTCCACAACGTTTGGGTGCCCTCTCCCTTCACCTTTGTCTATTGAAATTCTTTCCATGGGGTTATATAGATATGTCGAAGTAGGCTTTAATGCTCACTTGACATGAACTCCTTCTACTCTGGATTTTCTCATTCTTTTTTTGCTTCTCAGATAACTTTAATCTATCCTATTTTGTGAAAGAGTTATTTGGCTATTTTCCCTTTTATGAACCTCCAATGTTGATACTTATTTTTCCCAGCTTCCCTTGCAGCTAGGGTACATATATGTGCCACCATCTCAGCAAATACTGTGACTCTAACTCTGTATTTTGAAAGAAAAATTACTGACCCAAAGAAGAGCCTTAAAGAATTCATCTAGAAACAATGACAGTAAGTGTCAATAAAATCCAATTGCCATTCATAGCAGTGAAAGCATCTACCTGTTTTCAGTTCTTCAGTTTTTTCACTGACAGTTATATATCTACTATAAGTCAATAAATCCATTACATGCTTAAACTAGTCAAGGATATATACCATTGCTTTTTATTAAATACCCTGACAAGTACATTCATTTAAGCTATTGTTGGTTCCATGTTCTGTTTCTTGTAATGAAGAAAGGTGTTAGGTATTACCATGTAAATGATAAATTTCATAGCCCAAGGACTAGAGCTACATAGCTAATGAAAAATTTCATACACTGTTTAGATAAATAAGGAGGTATTTGTATGAATTAATATACATATAAATCAAAATATGTACACTTTTTATGAAACAAATGCCTCATCTCATTATAATGTTTATACCACTTTTTCACATGCTTCTTTCATGTAGAATACCCTAAAACTTGTATCATGAATTTTTTTAAATATAATTTTGCCCAAATTATCTTACACAAAAAACTTAAAACAGCAATTAAGTAACAATTATTAAGTCAAGTCCAGAAGTAATTGTATTCATGCCTGCTTAGTAAAGTTTACTAAGTGCACCTTTAATAAAGCGAATAACTCTAAGTATCACAATTAATTAGTAAAAAGTGGATTTAGACTCTTCTTTTGACCTCAAGAAAGCTGCTTTATAATACCTAAAAAAAATCAAAATGAGCTCGTCAATGAGGGTAGTCAGTCAAAGAAGTTTTTTGTTTCACAACTGATTTCTATTCATTCATTCATTCGTTCATTCATTTATCTATTTATTTATTTATAATATTTTATTATACCACCATGATATATACAATTACAAAGATGTTCATCTTTGGGCTTCAGTCATACAGTGTTCCAGTACCCATCCCTCCACCAGTGCCCATTTCCCACAACCAATGTCCCTGATTCCCTACCCTCCCCTAGCCTGCCTCTATAGCAGGTTCTTTATCTCTATTCTCTCTCTCTTTCTCTCTTCCTTCTCTTACACATTTTGGATTGCAATACATACATTTAGAGGTTATCATGTACTAACCTCTAACTCCCACACGTTTGTGGTAGATACTACCTTTCAGCCAAGGATTTTTAAGTCTTTTCAGAGTCCTTAACATTGCCCTACTCTCTGTATATATATATATATATATATATATATATATATATATATATATATATTTTTTTTTTAAATATAAACATATATATGTTTATATTTAAAATATAAATATAAATATATTTATATTTATATATGTACTCCACCCAGCAGACCGGCCTATCACAGCCCAGCTCGCGCGGCCGGGTTCATCAATAAATGCTGTATTTTGAGATGACTACAAGAGTATGCTACCCTCACGGCAGAGTCTGGCAAGCTACCCGTGTCGTATTTGATATGCAAGATACCAGTAACAATTATAAACCTCATTCCCATGACCTGATGGAATGGTTTGAGGCTCTTTATGTTCCTGGAGCAAGCAGGTTCCCTTGGGCTCTACTTGCATGAGACAGGTCATATGGAGATGTTACTGGTGCCTGCTCGAGCAAATCGAAGATGAACGGGAAGACAGTGATACAGACAGTGAGACAGTGATATGTATATATAATCCCTGTATATATATGTGTGTGTCTACATACACATATATGAATATATAACTATATATTAACTAGCTACTCATGTTAAATTTTTTTTTAGTATGTAAAGACTATGGATAGGACATAATTGGGTAAGCAAAAAAGGAGGGAAGAATGGGGAAAACTTGTGAAATACATAATATCTTCAGAAAAAATGGGCTAGAAAAAGACAATTATTAATAAAACCCTTCCACTTCCTCTGGTGTAGTACAGAGCATCAACTGTGGCATAGAAGAAACCCCAGTTAAAAGAAAATTATGAATTTGGAAGAGTAGAAACCCATCACACTTCTTTTATGGTGTCTTATTTGGTAATTTTCTTTCCTCTTCCTTCTTCACTATGCCTAATACTGCCTGCATTCAATCAGATCCTATGACACTATTTTCTAAGATTATTTATGATAAGATTCAAGCATTTGATAACTGTTTATTATGTATCTGTTCCAGCATAGTCTTCAAGTTTTAAGGATGAAAACAAATTATATGAGGTATCTTGATAGTAAATGAAGAGAATAAGTCGAGAACAGAGGATACTAAATTAATACCACTAGGATCAGAGTCAACTTCTTCAGTACTTATATTTTTCATTCATATGGAAAGATCTATTATGTTACAGGTATATTTTAATTACTTATAAGGAAAGCAAGATAAACTACGTAGCAGATTAAAATAAGGGAAATAAAAACAAAAGTGACAAAACCTGGAATTAATATAAGATGTGATATCAAAAAATGACCAGAGCCTGTAATGAGTCAAAACTTTTGCCCTTTCTCAAATAAAGTTCTATAAGGACAAAGAACCTCCAGCTCCAGGCACACTTCTTCAACTCCATCATTCTCCCTGCATTAACATACGCCTGAGATACCTGGCCCCCTACGAAAGCAGGATGAGAACGCTATTCAGGTCCCCCAAAGAGGAATCGAAATAGCTATACTTGGAATATCACGCCTCATTGAAGAGAGAGAAGGAATTTGGAGATTTTACCTCCATTGACAATGGAGAGTCAGGGATGCTGACTCATTTGCCAAAGTGTCAAAAAATCAGATGGGCTGGACATGTAATGTGACTTGGAGATGTCCGTTAGAGCCATTACCTCCTGGATCCCATGGGACGTCAAAAGATCACGTGGCCGTCCACCTAGAAGATGGTTAGGCTTCTTTGTCAAGACCCTGAATTAACGGTTTGAGGCTCTTTGTATTTCTGAAGCAAGCAGTTGCCATTGGGCTACACGGACACTTGACAGGGACAAATGGAAACGTTCCTGGCACCCGCTTGTCATGTGACGTGGAAAGCTTATGCTTGTGCGTGTCGAGTCTCATATTCGACCAGGAAATAATTGTGGGTATTGAAAGGAAGGCATGTGCAAGAAAGTGAAGATGAATTTATGGAGTATCTCAAATCATGGTGTGTCACATCTCAACACTGAAAGCATTCTCTCCAGATTCCTGACCAACAAGTAAATATCTTTAATTTTCTTTATATCAGTTACTTACCATATTCATGCCAAATCGATTGGCTGATGACAAACTCATGTTTCTCTGCTTCTTACTCAAAGACACCACCTCTCCCCGTCCAACACAAATCCACAAAGCATGCACAACTATTCACACTGATATGGCTCCTTTTGTTCCTGTCCTTTGTTTCTGTGTCTTTGAGCACTTTTACAATGCAATTGCTTGGCACTTCCTCTGCAAGTCTGTCAGATACTGAAATCTGGGCTACTCTTTCAGCAGGTTCATGAGGAATTTTGGCCTTTGTCCTGTGAATGGATTCAGGACCAGCTTTGCACTTGTTTGTGATGCTGAATGCATTGTGAGGTTGTTGGATTGACTTTAGGTTTCCAGTCAGAAGGTTATGGAACTGATTGGGACCTTCAGGAGCTGTTATCTATAGTCACTGTATCCTGACTCGCTGTTTTGGGAGTGTAGAAAATAATTATGAGTTTCTACAATGTCTTTGCCTATCTTCTTATATTCCAGATTCAAAAGGAAAGGAATAAATGATTTTGTAACAAAGTATTTGTTAAGAACAACATCTGAATAATGATTTTTGACTCAAAACTATTTACTAAAGTTCAAATCCATTAATTTTTAAATAAAAGAGTAACCCACACTATACTATGCCTTTTTAATAATATGGTGGTTATTGTTACATTTCATTTTTCATTTTATTTAAAATACATACTTTCCTGCTTGTTTTGTTTGGTACTTCAAAGGGGATTAGGGCAATACCAAATGCCACTCCAAGAGCTACTCGTGGCTTTATGATCACGGATCACTCCTGGTGATGCTCCTGGAGCAAATGTAGTCTTAGAAGTGTAGTTGGGTTGTTTTATGCCAGGAAAGCACCTGACCCCTGGGCTTACTCTCACTCTCAGACCCAATTACTGTAATTCAGTATTTTTATTTAATTCTGATGATATGGTATTTAGTATTTTTAAAAAGACAAATTTAGCACACTTTTAATTAGATGTTGATATTAGCAATCCTAGGATTAGTTCATCCTTTTCTCTCCTACAGGAGAGTCAGGAGAGCTCCTGGTGCCATTTGGTATTGGTCTAATCCCCCTTATAGAAACAAACAAAACAAGCAAAATAGAACACATTTTAAAGAAAATTAAAATGAAAAAAAATTAAATGCAACAATGACCACCATATTCTTAAAAAGGCATAGTACAGTGCATCTTATTAACATTTTATGTTTCATTGTACTTGTTCTTTCACTCATGATCAATCAATTACTATCTGTTGCATATTATTTAAAATTTTGTGCTAAGGACTAAAAGGAGTCACTTGTCACTTGTCTTGTCTTCCAGGTGTTCATTGACTTACTCGAGCAGGCACCAGTAACGTCTCCAATTGTCCCTGTTTCAGGCTAGATGTCCCAAAGGTATCTGCTCGCTCCAGGAACACCAAGAGCCTCAAACCATTTGTTCAGGTCATGGTAATGAGATCTAGTATTGTTACTGTTTTTGGCATATCAAATACAACACAGGTTGCTTGCCAGGCTCTGCCATGCAGGTGGAATACTCCGTAAGTGGTAGGCTCTCAGTTCTTGCATTTACTGATGTACCATGTGGCTGTGAAGGACTAAAAGGAGTACAAAAGATAAAGTACAGATTTTGTCTTTGAGAGCTTATCATCTGGTAACCATCAGCAGACACAGATAATTGAAGTAAAAAGTCCATATATAACTCTAAAGTTATAGAATTAGGAGTACCATAAATCTTTCCAAAAGTGGGAGGACTGGACCACACAAAGCTTCAAAGTCTAAGTATTCTTAAAGGAAGCAGCAAAGATTCATTAGAAAAGGTGTTTCTCAAAATACTTCTAGCTTTTTTGACAGCTGCATAGTATTCCATAGTGTAGATGAACCACCGTTTCTTTAGCCAGTCCTCTGTTCTCGGGCATTTAGGTTGTTTCCGGATTCTATCTATAGTGAATAGCGCAGAGATGAATAAAGAAATACAGATAGTGTTTCTGCTATGTGTTTTTCTGTCTCTCAGGTATATTCCCAGGAGTGCTATTGCTGGATCAAATGGGAGCTCAATATCTAGTTTTCGGAGGAATGCCCATATTGTTTTTCAAAATGGCTGGACCATTTGGCACTCCCACCAACAGTGGATGAGAGTCCCTTTTTCCCCATACCCATGGCAGCACCGGTTGTTCTTGCTGTTTTGGATGTGTGCCAGTCTCTGTGGTGTGAGATGGTACCTCATTGTTGTTTTGATTTGCATCTCCCTGATGATTAAAGATGAAGAGCACTTTTTCATATGCCTTTTGGCCATTCGAATTTCTTCTTTTTGGAAGCTTCTGTTCATTTCTTCTCCCCCATTTTTTTGATGGGATTGGCTGTTTTTTTTTTGCTACCAGTGCCTGATATATCCTGGATATTAACCCCTTGTCAGATAGGTATCCACTCTGTGGATTGTCTTTGTATCTTGGTCACCATTTCTTTTGAGGTGCAGAAGCTTTTCAATTTTATATAATCCCATTTGTTTATCTTTGCTTCCATTTGCTTGGTCAGTGGTGTGTCATTTTTAAAGATACTTTTAGTTTTGATGTTGTGGAGCATTTCTCCTATGTTTTCTTCGATGTACCTTATAGATTACCTGCAAATGGATGGACATGGAGACTATCATGCTGAGTGAAATTAGTCAGAAGGAAAAGAACAGATATAGAATGACTGCATTCATTAATAGGATATAAATAGATACCAGTGTTTTACTCACGATCTCACGATCTTCCCGTTGATCATCTATTTGCTAGAGCGGGCACCAGTAATATCTCCATATGTCCTGCTCATGCCAGTAGAGCCAGGGGCATCGGCTTTGCTACAGGAACATAAAGAGCCTCAAACCATTATATTAGGTCATGGGAATGACCTAATATAATTGTTACTGGAATTTGGCATATCATATACAACACGAGAAGCTTGCCAGGCTTGCCGAGCGGGAGGCAAACTCTTTTAAACACCTCCAAATAAAGCATTGATTGATGAACCGCGCAGCCGGAGTTCTGACAAAAGGGAAGTCCAAAAGTGGAAAATGGCGGCGCCCGTGGAGTGAGGAGGGGGTGGTCTGGCTTGTTGTGAGGCTCTGCCGAGGTGGTGGGCCAGGGCTAGAACCCGCCATGCCTCCCGACTGCCTCATGAACAGCTGTGCACAGGGAGAGCAAGGAACAGCTCTGCCCCATGTATGAGAGTCTCTGGACCAGCATACCTGGGCCGGTTTGAGGAAAAAGCTGCAGCAGGGTGGGTGTCGGTGATCCGGACTGGGATGGGCTGGTCTGCTGGGTGGAGCTCTGACGGAAAGGAAGTCCAAAAGTGGAAAATGGCGGCGCCCGTGGAGTGAGGAGGGGTGGTCTGGCTTGTTGTGAGGCTCTGCCGAGGTGGTGGGCCAGGGCTAGAACCCGCCATGCCTCCCGACTGCCTCATGAACAGCTGTGCACAGGGAGAGCAAGGAACAGCTCTGCCCCCATGTACAAGAGTCTCTGGACCAGCATACCTGGGCGGTTTGAGAAAAAAGCTGCTGCAGGGTGGGTGTCGGTGATCCAGGCTGGGATGGGCTGGTCTGCTGGGTGGAGCTCTGACGAGAAGGAAGTCCAAAAAGTGGAAAATGGCGGTGCCCGTGGAGTGAGTAGGGGTGGTCTGTGCTTGCTTCGGCAGCACATATACTAAACTTGGAGCGATACAGAGTGTTTTACTAAGTGTGGGAAATGGTAATGGCAGATTAAAACTCACCATTGAATATACACAAAGAGACTTAAGTGATAAACTCTAAATATCTGCAGGGCTTGCCACAATGTGTAAAAGAAGAGGGAGAGAGATGCAGAGAGAGAGAGACAGAGAGAGAAAGAGAGGAAACCGGGCTACCTGCTACTGAGGCAGCCTGGGGGTGGGCGGGAGTGGGTGGGGTACATTGGTGGTGGAAATTGGGCACTGGTGGAGGGATGGGTGCTGGAATACTGTATTACCAAGAACCAATTATGAACACCTTTGTAATTGTATGTCTCATGGTGGTATAATAAAAAATTAAAAAAAAATAAAAAAATTAGATCACCGTGGATTAGAAAATTACAAAGCTGTTCATAGTTGCATTTCAGTCATAGTGTTGCAATACCCATCTTCCTCCTGTCCCCCGCCCACCACCAATGTCCCCTGTTTCCCTGCCCCACCACACCCCACCTGCTTCTATGGGGACTCTCTTTTTCTCTCTCTCTATCTCCTTTTGCATTGCAGTTTCCATGTTATCTCTTAATAAACTATATTCCCACTCTCATCCTCATCCACCTCATGATCATCCTACTTTGAATTCTGCATTGTCAGCAGCAATTCTCTCGCATCACTCCCAAGGGGAATGCAGATCTCTTCCTGCAGATATCATTCACTTAAGGATGAAACTGATCCAATATGCACAACACCATTCTCTAAATAGAGCATGTATTGCTCTCCCCATTTAATAAGCGGCAGGACTTGAGATTCATAGTAACTCACTTGCTCTTTTGCTTTCATTGTACTATTCATAAAAAAAATAGAACAGATCAGTTTGCATAGAAAATTCTAATGTTTTCTTATGAAGAGGTAGTAGAAAAATTAGTACCTTGGAAATGATTAGGGACAAAAGGAAGAGGAATGCTACAACTTAAGAACATTTTAAGTGAATTTTAGCTAATTATTTAATCTCTTCTAATAGCAACACTGTGATGTTTTACTATTTTCTTTTTCACAAATAACAAATAGGGCCAGGTACAGGTCACACCTATTATTTATTAAGCAAGCACTGCACTAATATTGCCTGGAATATTACATTTAAAATTTTTAGTAAAAATACCATTTGTAATAAACAAAAGAGGACATTATAAGGGGCGGAGCTATAGCCCAGCGGGTAGGGGCGTCTGCCTTGCATGCGGCCGGCTTATGCCGGCCCGGGTTCGATCCCGGCATCCCATATGGTCCCCCGAGCACTGCCAGGAGTTAATTCCTGAGTGCAGAGCCAGGAATAACCCCTGAGCATTGCCGGGTGTGACCCAAAAGGCAAAAAAAAAAAAAGAGGACATTATGATTCAAAGAGGCTATAATATTTGCTTAACATAAACTTTCAATTTTTGCTTTCATAAATTTTATTCTTCGTTTTGATTTTTGCCTCTATTATCCTAAATTAACATTTATCATTGATTAAATTTTTCTGTTATATTTCATACCCATTATATTGGCACGTCTTTTTTGGGAGACCTGAGAATGTTATTACAATTATTTCTTTGCAAAATTTTATGGGTTTTCTGAGACTCCCCAAATAACATATCATGACATACCAATCATACTAGATAATAACATTTTACTTTGGATATAGGTCAAAACCTGTATTGCCAATCTTGTCTCATTTTCCTGAAGGTATTATATTGTTTTGACTTTTTATGTTTTATTCACGACAATATCTTAATATATGTATGTATCTCTATATATTATCACTGTATCACTGTCTTCCCGTTCATAATCAATTTGCTCAAGCGGGCACCAGTAACATCTCCATATGTCCTGTCTCACGCAAGTAGAGCCCAAGGGCATCTGCTTGCTCCAGGAACATAAAGAGCCTCTAACCATTCCATCAGGTCATGGGAATGAGGTCTATAATTGTTACTGGTATTTGACATATCAAATACAACACGGGTATCTTGCCAGGCTCTGCCGTGCAGGTAGCATACTCTTGTAGTCATCTCTAAATCCAGCATTTATTGATGAACCGCTGGTCTGCTGGGTGGAGTTCCAACCCTCCCGGGCACCTTGTGAGAGGCTGGGCACAGGGACAGCCAGTAGAAGCACTGCCCCATATCTGTGAGTCTATGGATCAGCATACCTGGGCCGGATTTAAAAAAGACTGCTGCAGGGTGCATCTCGATGAGCCGGGCTGAGATAGGCTAGTCTGTTGGGTGGAGTTCTGATGAGGGGGAAGTCGGATGTGGAAAATGGAGACCCTCATGGAGTGGGGGGTCGTCTGGCTTGTTGCGAGGCTCTGCTGGGGTGGCGGGCCAGGGCTAGAACCCGCCATCCCTCCTGGGCACCTTGTGAGCCACATGTCCCATGGTGGTGACACCCCTGGCAGCTGGGGTAGCCACGCCCAGGGCAGGTGGGTGTGAGCCCCGGTTCCACAGCAAGCTAAAACCAAAACCAAATGCTAATTTGGACCAAAATCAAAACCAGTGCTAGCTATTGGGGTATTTCTCTCATAAACCCCACGGGTCTCATGAGGGACATACAACATATTTAGAATTTACCAGGAGATAGCCTGGCTGTGTTGGATCCACCATTAAGAAAATAGCTCTGCTAAGATCAAAGAAAGAGCCATGCTAAGTTTTTCTGGGAAGTGAACATGATTCATAGTAATGCTAAGGGCAGAACACTAAAGTATTCTAAAGCAGAAGAGAGAAGACCTTTGAGTATTTAGAGATGTGTCATCTAGCTGTATGAAGTTCATGATCTAGGAATTATAATGTTATTTTCCTATGTTTATAAATCCTGAGAAACTTTTATTCTTAGGTTATTTTCGCATCTCCACAAATGTTTTGCATAAGAGTTGACTTGGGAAGCAGGGACCTGGTCCTGGCATTAATATATGTATGAAGCTGTACCAAACAAAGGTGTAGCCTACATCTGCCTACATCTGCACCTAGAAGCTATGGGTTTTTTATGTATATGTTTTCAGTAATATATATTATGTGACTTAATATCTTTATAATTAGAATATCTTTATAATTAGATGCTCTATTTATTAAGTTTGGGGCCTGAGCAATAGTAAAGTGGGTAGGGCATTTGCCTTGAAAGCTGCCGACCTCAGTTAGAACTTTGGCATGCCATAGGGTCTCTACACCACAGCCAGAATAACTCTTCTGAGGGCAGAGCCAGAGTAACCCTTAAGCATTTTGGGGTGTGACCCAACAAGACAAAAAAAGCAACCTTTTTTGGACTTTTTCCAGGATAGTTTTTTTCAAATTCAGTTCCTCACGGTTCTTTTTATTATTGAATTTCTCTCTGTGACCATTGGTTATCTAAAATATGTAGGATGAAGCTGCACACTGAATACTAAAGGGGCTAGCATGATTTCTTTTTCTATTGTCTACAGAGATTTTTTGAGCCCACAAGGCCTCTCATTGAAGTGGGTGACTGTGTGAGAGCTTCTTGTGTGTAGAGAGACAACCAAACCCCCCTAATTGTGGGGCCGTTGTTATGCTGAGAAGGAAAAAATCTCATCTAAAGCAAAAATGAGGAAATTCTCCTCTAGGGTTCAAACATCCTCACCAGAAGTTCCAGACACATAGAGTTATACTTAAGAAAATGTTTGCCCAAGTCTTGCTTAGGCTAAGCACAAGACAGTCAGATCGCTGGGGCCAAAGGGGGTGGGTGAAAGAGCGTACAATACTAGAACAGCTGCAGTGGATTTAGACCTTCAGTAATGCTCTCTGCTTTTTGCTCAGTGTATTCCTGATGTATTTTCTGAGGAAAGTAGTGCATCTTCAGAGATTCCGCTAGAAAGATGTATTACCATATAGCTGACAACACTTCTGTATATTTTAGGCTTTCAATTGCTCCAATTTGCATCATTCAATTACTTGCTCTCATTTACTTGAATTCTAAAGTAATTAAAATAATTTTAAAGAAAATTGGAAATAAAAGATATTTTCTAAAAGTATTTTTACTAAACCCATGTTATTTGTTAGTGGAGATAGTCTACTAATAACTTAATATATATCACCTAAATATTGATTACTTAATATATATCACCTAAATATATATCTCCTAAATATATATCACCTAAATATTGATTTTTCTGAAACTTGTCTTTTTGCAAATATTTTTTGCAAATTCACAGTGTACTTTAAAATGCTAAATAAAAGGCAAGAGTTTCATAAGTTTATCTGAGAATTTCAGCTGAGTCAGAACTGTCAAAAATGTGTGCAATTAGGACACCGGGTTGTGAAAAATTTCTCCCTGTATCACTGTATCACTGTCTTCCCATTCATCATCAATTTGCTCGAGTGGGCACCAGTAACATCTCCATATTACCTGCCTCATGCAAGTAGAGCCCAAGGGCACCTGCTTGCTCCAGGATCATAAAGAGCCTCAAACCATTCCATTAGGTCATGGGAATGAGGTCTATAATTGTTACTGGTATCTGGCATATCAAATACGACATGGGTAGCTTGCCAGGCTCTGCCGTGCGGGTGAATGACAAAATTCTTGCTATATAAATGAAGTAGGCTATCAGTTATAAAAACTTTATAAAATATAACTAATATTGAATCAAAATATTGTTTTTAATGTCTGTAATTTTATTTATTTTTGTTTTATATATGCACTGTAGTATATGATGAGCTGTGGAGTCTGGATGTTGAAAATGGAGGCCCTCATGGTGTGGGGTTCCTCTGGCTTCTTGCGAGGCTCTGCTGGGATGGTGGGCCAGGGGTAGAACCCGCCTCCCTTCCTGGGTGCCTCCTGATTAAGTGGGCACAGGGAGAGCCGGTAGCAGCTCTGCCCAGTGTATCTGAGTCTCTGGATCAGGCATACCTGGGCTTGATATACTGGTTGAGTCTGAGCTCCACCCAACAGAAAAATTTATCACAAGCCTTGCTTATCAGAGTCCCACCCTACAGCCATCTATTTCAAGCCCAGGTATGCCTGATCCAGAGACTCAAATACACGGGGAAGAGCTGCTACCAACTCTCTCTGTGCCCAGCTGATCAAGAGGCATCCAGGAGGGAAGGCAGGTTCTAGCCCTGGCCCACCATCCCTGCAGAGCCTCACAAGAAGCCAGAGGAACCCCCCATACCCTGAGGGCCGCCATTTTCAACATCTGGACTCTACAGCTCGTCAGCACTCCACCCAGCAAAAAGCTGATCTTTCCCTGTCTCGCACAGTCACAATGCAGCTGCACGGTTCATCAATAAATGCACAAGATGAGAGGCTACTACAAGAGTATCCCACCATCACAGCAGAGCCTGGAAATCTACCTGTGATGTATTTGATGCCAAAACCCAGTAACAATTATAGACCTCATTCCCAAGACCTGAAGGAATGATTTGAGGTTCTTCATGTTCCTGGAGTGAGCAGATGCCCTTGGGCTACACTAGCATGTGACAAGACATATGGAGATGTTTCTGGTGCCTGCTCAAGCAAATCAATGAAAAACAGAAGACAAGTGATACAAGTGATACAAGTAGTATATAAATAGCTTCTAGTAACAGAGTTTAGGCCATTCAATGTTTCAACTCCAAACCCACCGCTAGAGTTAATATCTTGTCACTAATAATCAGAAATTCCTTCCTCTCCCCAGCTGATCTGCTTAGCAAATTCTTTCTAAAAATTTATTTACTATAAGCGTGGCAGCACGCGTTTCATTAATAAATGCTTTATTTGGAGGTGTTTAAAAGAGTTTGCCTCCCGCTCGACAAGCCTGGCAAGCTTCTCGTATTGTATATGATATGCCAAATTCCAGTAACAATTATATTAGGCCATTCCCATGACCTAATATAATGGTTTGAGGCTCTTTATGTTCCTGTAGCAAGCCGATGCCCCTGGCTCTACTGGCATGAGACAGGACATATGGAGATATTACTGGTGCCCGCTCTAGCAAATAGATGACCAACGGGAAGATCGTGATCATGAGATCGTGATTATAAACGTGGATCACATGTTTACAAAAGTGTTGACTTTTATGGTTTTGATGTGCAGTTACCTTACCTCTAAGCCTGATATAAAAACTCACAGTTCAGATTTCAAGTAACTGGAATCTAAACCTCTGTCATTACTACCCACAAAACTTGAAGATCAATGGGGGGAAACAAAAGAAAACCAGCTGCAGTAACAGGTAGGCAGAAACACAGATAAATCTCCAAGCTTATGAAAATGCTTGTGCCTGGTTGATGAGAACCTAAAATAAGCACGCACTACACTGACAACAGAAATTAAGCAAGCACTTGCCAACAAAATGAAGTAATCACTTGATGACAAAATCAACCAATTCAAACAATTATCATTTTAGAGGATGATAAATCCCATTCAAATGGAATGGAAGTATCTAAAGAGCACACTAGCAGTCATAATAGCAGAATCTCACAAGAGAAGAGCTGTATAGAAAACTTGACAAAATACAGAACAGCACTGATAAGAAAGTGAAAAAAGTAAAGGGAAACAAAAGAATGTAAGAAAATGTAAGATACTTAAAGTAAAGACTAGATGAATAATCACTTTACTATAGGAATACCAGAAGGTAAGGAAAAAGTGAAGGAGGAAGAATGAGTGGTGGGAGATATAATAGTTGAGACTTCCACTATTCTCTTCAGGGAAACATCTGTGCAGATTCAAGAAATCAAGAGTCCCAAATAAAAGGAGAGAGAGAAAAACTCTAAAACCTATCCTGTCAAACAGGACAACACCAAGGCATGTTGTAATCAAAATGGCAAAAACCAAAGGGACAGGTGGCGATCTTAAAGCAACAAAAGAGAAGAGAATTCTTAAATATAAGGGAAATAACATAAGACTCACAAAAGAGATTCATGAAAAGTGGTACTGGTGAGAAAAGAGGGGAATGACATATTAAATTTCTGAATAAAAGAAATTTTCAACTTAGAGTCCACTAGCATGCAAAGCTCTTATCTAATGGAAAGGAGAGATAAAACAAGAGTGGACAACATTTGTGATAGCCAGAAGGCCCTGAATAAACTGTTGAAAGTATATAAATTAAATTACAAATTTTAGAAGCAACAATCCTATACAGCAATATGGCAACACAACCCTTTACATCAATAATATCACTGAATGTCAATGGACTAAACTTTCCCATCAAAAGGCAGAGTGGCAGGATAGATCAGGAAACAAAATTTATCCATTTTCTACTTAAGGAAATAAGTGTAAAATTACATGATAGACAGACATTCAGAGTAAAAGGATGAAAAACAGTTATGCAAACCAATGAAAAATTAAAAAATGCTGGGATAGCCATACTTATATCAGAAAAAATTTCAATCTAAAGAAAGGAATTAGACAGAGACAGACACTACTATTGACCAGGAAAACAACAGACCAAGAAGTGGAGACCAAGTAGAGACCAAGTAGAGACCAAGAAGTACTCTACACATAATCACCAAATGCTGGGTCAGCAAAGTTCTCTAGATTTTCACAAACCTAGTGAAACATATGAATGGAAACATAATAATAGTGAGAGACTTCACACAACTCTCTGGATAAATCCACTAGACATAAATCAGTAAAAGATACAACAACTCTATAGAGGGAACTAGAAGAGATGAAATTACTGGATTTCAGAAACTTTCAACAAAATCTTAGCAAACCAAATCCAACAGCTCATAAAAATATACACCATGATAAAGTGAGTTTTATACCAGGGATGCAGAATGGTTCAATATATACAAATCAACATAATACAGTAAAAGGAAAGATAAAAATCATATGATTATATCAATTGATGCAGAGAAAGCTTTTGACAAGACCCAACACCCATTCATGATTAAAAGCACTCAGTAAAATAGGGGTGGAAGCATCCCTCCTCAAGATAGTAACAGCTATCTGTAAAAAGTCCATCATCAAATTTTATTCTTAATGTTGAAAAACTGAAAGCATTATCTCTGAGCTTAGGCACAGGCGAGACGTCTACTATCTGCATTCATGTTCAACATTATATTAGTACTCCTAGCAACAGCAGTCATGCAGGAAAAAGAAACCAGAGATCTAAATTGGAAAAAAAAAGGAAGTCAAATTATCTCTATTTGCAGATGAAATGATGATATACATTGAAGATAATAAAGAATTCACATGAAAGCTCCTATAAACAATACACCAATAAAAATGACTGGCAATATACAAAAATCAGCATATTTTTTATTTTTGTATACTGCCACTCATTTTTTATTGGTTTATTGGTTTATGCTGATCCAGAGACTCACAGACATGGGGCAGAGCTGCTACTGGCTCTCCCTGTGCCGAGCCACTCATGAGGGGCCCGGGAGGCGATGGCGGGTTCTAGCCCTGGCCTACCACCCCAGCAGAGCCTCTCAACAAGCCAGACGAACCCCCTCCCCACTCCATTTTCCACATCCCGACTTTCCCCTTGTCAGAACTCCACCCAGCAAACCAGCCTATCACAGCCCGGCTCGCGTGGCCACTTGCACCCTCACGGTTCATCAATAAATGCTGGATTTAGAGGTGACTACAAGAATACTACTACAAGTATGCCACCTGCATGGCAGAGTCTGGCAAGCCTCTCATGTCGTATTTGATATGCCAAATACCAGTAACAATTATAGACCACATTCCCATGACCTGATGGAATGGTTTGAGGTTCTTTATGTTCCTGGAGCAAGCAGATGCCCTTGGGCTCTACTTGCATGAGACAGGACATATGGAGATGTTACTGGTTCCTGCTTGAGCAAATCGATGATAAAGGAAGACAGTGATACAAAAAATCAGTTTCATTTCTATATGCAAATAATACATCAGAAAAGAAAGCGATAGAAGTGTATCCTATTTAAAATAGTGTCCAGAAACATCAAGTACCTCAAAATCAACTAGGCAAAAGAGGTGAGAGATCTAGAGACCTATAACAGGAAAACTTCAAAAGACTTAAGAAAGAAATTGAAGAAGACTTTAGAAAATGGAAAAACAATTCTATGCTCATGGATTAGAAGAATCAATATTATCAATGACCATTCTACATAAACTACTATATAGACTCAAAGAGATCCTGATCCAATTTCAGAAAACAATCTTTTTTTTTTGCCTTTTTGGGGTCACACTCAACGATGCTCTGGGTTTACTCCCACCTCTGCAATCAGGAATTACCCCTGGTGGTGCTTGGTGATCATCTGGGATACCAGGCATCAAACTCAGGTTGACTGCATGCAAGACAAATGCCCTATCTGCTGGACTATCTCTCTGGCCCTCCCTCAGAAAACATTCTTCAAGGACATAGAAAAGTGAATTATAAAGTTTGTATGGAACCATAAAAGACATCAGATAGCCAAAACTATACTGAAAACAAGAAACTGGGGACTGGAGATTATTATCTAATGTATTACCTAAATTAGAACAATACTATAAAGCCACAGTGATCAAAACAGCATGTACTGGAACAAAGAAAGACTCTGATCAGTGGGTTAGAATATTAAAGGATAAACCTCCATATACTTATGACCCACTAATTTTTAAATGTTGGAAGACATGCCCTAACAAGCAGAAGGCTCTTGCTAACATTTAGCATATGTTAAGAGCTGTTTCCTGCCTTAGGTATCTCTGGAGCAAAGGAGTGCGGGCAGGATTGTATAAGGTATTTGATTTTATAACTATATGGCAGAAAATTCTTATCATGGGTCTTACTAGCTTTAGTGCAATTTTCTTTTCATCTGACGGGTCTCCAGGGGGGACATACATGTAGTCTATGCAGGAGAACACTTGGGTGACGTCTGGATCAACCATAAAGTAATCAGTCCTGCTAGCTCAAAGAGCCATGGCACCTGGCCCAGGGCAAGTGCACATGACTCAATAATTCCTTAGGCAAAGTAAGCAATATTCTCATGGATTCTGAACCTTAGCAGAGGTTTAGAGATTTGCTGGCATTGGCAAGATCTAGATGATCTGTTTTGTCGTCCTCTATAAATTATATCCTGAGCTGCTTTTGGTTGAGAGATGTTGCCCCTTCCCCAAGGCACTCTGTTAGGAGTTTCTGCTAGTTTCCTACTATCTGCTAGGAGTATAGAAAGGAAGCCAGCTCTGGCATATTAGCATTTACTAAGCTTGGGCCAGGAGCACTACTAGAGATTTACATTTGTATACTGTTCTTTAGGGCCTTGCAGAAAGGTAACTTGAACTCTTAAAGAGGATACCTGGTTTTGTCTCTAGAAAGCCTGGCCCAGGATGGGATGACCTGAAATAGCTTAGCAGCTTTGGGGATAAAAGATGCATGGAGGAAGGGGAAGGGGAAGGGGTCATCTTCTAGTTTGACCTGGTGTGGGTCTGGCTAAGAATTTGAAGTTTGAGGTTTTCCTGTCCTAGGATTGTCTTGTCAGAATTTGACTGAGTAAAGCTTTTTGGAAACTTTAATTCTTAAGTCTTCATCCATCCCCTGGCTGCACGTCCCATAGGGCAGAAAGGGTATCCTGTTCCCTGATATTGTTGGGGAAACCCAGCTGTGATTGCTTGGGGTTACTCCTGGCTCTGCACAGGAATTATTCCTGGTGATGTTGGGGACCATATAGAATGCTGGGGATTGAACCTGGTTGGGCAGGGTGCAAGACAAGTGTCCTATCTGCCGGACTATCGTTCATCAACCAGTTTAGGTAATTATGCTCAAAAATTCTAATGGTGAAAGGTAAAATTTTATATTCATAAAATGTTTAAAAAAATGTTTAGCTACTAATTATACTCTGAAATATACTAGTAAAATCAACTTCTAAAAAAGAAAGAAAAACTGGAAAACCTGAAGTTGGTACAAGGAGTAAAATTTTAGTTCAATGGGTAAAAGGCCTGTAGTGGGTTATAAATGGAATTTTACACTGCACTGAAAATGAGCTATAACTACTCATGACAAAGTAGGTGGATTAAAAAATACTTAAATAAGCATGCATTGTTGAATTATTCATTTATTAAAAGGTTAATTCAGCATCATTACAGTTACTTATACATTGGAAACAAGAAAACTGTCAATATTATTTATAGATTAATATGAGAAAAATCTTATGAAAGTGATTTCTGCAATTTAGGATATTGGAATAAGGATGGAAATACCAAAATAGAGAAGGTTCTAGGGAATTTAAAAGGAGGAGTTGGTTAAATTCTGCCTTTAGCTGGATGGTTGAGGACAAATGGTATGTATTTTAAATATCACTTGTATCACTTGTCTTCCCGTCAATCCACAATTTGCTCAAGCGGTCACGTCTCCATTCATTGGGAATGAGGTTCATTATTGTTACTGTTTTTGGCATATTGAATATACCATGGGCAGCTTTCCAGTCTACCCCATAAATTTATTTTCAGTTTATGTATTATACACATGTATTATATTTAGTACAAAATACTGTATATTACTTTTCATAATTAGACATTTGTATATTCATATATAAACAATCAAGGTCATAATTATTTCATGGTACATCACTTTTTTTTGGCTTTTTTGGGTCACACCCTGCAATACTCAGGGGTTACTCCTGATTCTGCACTCAGGAATTACTCCTGGCGGTGCTCAGGGGACCATATGGGATGCTGGGGATCAAACCTGCACCAGTCGCATGCAGCATAAGCACCCTACCCACCGTGCTATCGCTCCAGCCCCAAAATCACTCTTATCTTAGAAACAATTCTATGGCAATTGGTACACCAAGAAAATTAAAAGTTTCAAAATAGAAGCTAACTGCTCTAGGTGCTTGCCCATATCTGATCAGCAAGCAAGCTGTTGCACAGCTAACTGTGCTATTTCAGGCACCCTGGCAATTGATACCAATCGTCACTGCTGACTTTTCCACCTAGCAATCTGCACCAATTGTTACCGTGGGTGAAGTGAGCCAATTGCTTGAGACCAGTGTTTATTAATTTATATTAAAATTTAGCTTTGAATAGATAGATTGAAGGATTTAGAAAATAAAATGGACAAACTGAAAAATGCTAAATGGAATTTAGAATATATTGAAGCTGGTGCTTTCATTTAAAAACATTAAACCTTTATACTATGATTGGAAATCAAAAGCCTATTTTAAGTGTACATTATTTTTGGCAATTGTATAATTCAGAAATAGACGAATAGCTTATGAAACATCATGAAAAAAGGACTCCTAAGGAGGTGTCTTCCATGCCAAGTTTACTGCTGAGATTATAAACCAGTGGCAATAGAGGTTAATAATGGAAATGTTGGTACTCCTCTACTTATAATAGAATGAACAGCACTGCTATAATTACAATTTTCTTCCTCCCCTCTTATATAGAAATGAATCAATATCCAAGTAGGGAGAGGATAAAAATGTCTTCAATAATTTGCTGTGCTCTTCAAAAGAATTGGCTTCTTAGGCCTGCCAGTCAATTGCACCATTCAAAATTATTACCAGGGTATTTATCAAATAGTGTAAATTAAAATTTGTTTTGACCTATTGACCGCCATTTTATGTGATTTTTCACTAGAGACTGAATAATTATGAACAATTTTCCTTTCTTTATCAAGTTACTTTAAAAGCGAATCAATATGTTATTTCAGCAGATATTTAGAAGAATCAACCCTTCATGTGATCTTTCACTAAATTACACCAGCACCACAATGATTATATATGGATGCTCCCTGTCTAGCTTGTTATTAATTAGGCTCAGCAAAACATTTGGTCAGTGGTTGTACAAATAACTCACACTGCCTAAATAAGCTATTTGACTCCTAATTAAAATATTAAACAATTAGATTAAATTTTACTATAACTGTGCTATAAGAGATTAAATTTTAATATAACTGTGCTATAAGATAAGTAAATTCGTAAAACTGTCAATGAAACAATGTTTGTTTCATATGTACCCAAGTCTTAATCTAGTTTATGAAAATTGTGAACGTGGTAAAAATTACAATAACAAAACTAAACTGTATTCACTATTTGTCGTTTCTTTCTTATTTCCCCCTGGGTTTTGAGGTCAGGGGGCATACTCCGCAGTGCTCAGGGTTTATTCCTACCTCTAAACTGAAGAGATCACTCTTAGGGGATGATATGTGCTCAGGGATCAATATCTGATGCTGGGGGAATTAACCCAGGGCTGCCTCATACTCTACCCGTTATACTATCATTTCAGCCCTGCTCTCTTGCTGTTGTTATTGCAGATAGAACCAAGCATAGATGATTGCTGACATTTTGCAATAACTTTACTAAGAGATGTTCATTTAAAAAAGCAACTTAAAAACACATATAAAATTGATTATATGAAATTTAAAGATAAAAAATAAAACTCAAGAGGGAAGCGGGTTGTGGATTTTATATACTTTTTTTTCATGAGAATTTCATTTTCATTTTTATAGGTAGAAGCACCTTTTGAAGAAAATTGTTGGTTGTCATTCTCTTCTTTCCATTTCTTATTTAATCTAATTAGCTCTTCTATTTCTTTCAATTATTTATCTGTTTTGTTTATATCTAATGATTCCGTATTTTTCCTCACAATTTATCTATAAATCAATCTGTAGATCACTCTACGTTGACCACACTGTTCTCATCTGTCATGAACTGAACAGTACTGCTTGGAAAGTACAGAACTCTACGTAGCACTCCACTTATTCTAGGAGTTGTGGTTAGTGACTGTTTCTGAAATATATGTGAGCATGTGTATAGGACCTAAACTTTATTCAAATTGCAAGTAATATCTGACCATGATGATGGTCAGATATATCTGACCATGATCATGGACACCCACACTGCAGCAGCTTTTTTCCTCAATCCGGCCCAGAACTCCACCCAGCAGACCAGCCCATCCCAGCCCGGATCATGGACACCCACACTGCAGCAGCTTTTTCCTCAATCCGGCCCAGGCAGCTTTTTTCCTCAATCCGGCCCAGGTGTGCTGGTCCAGAGCCTCTCAGACATGGGGTAAAGCTGTTCCTTGCTCTCCCTGTGCACAGCCATTCATGAGGCAGTCGGGAGGCATGGCGGGTTCTAGCCCTGGCCCACCACCTTGGCAGAGCCTCACAACAAGCCAGACCACCCGCCTCACTTCACGGGCGCCACCATTTTCCACATTTGGACTTCCCTCTCGTCAGAACTCCACCCAGCAGACCAGCCCATCACAGCCCGGATCATCGACACCCACCCTGCAGCAGCTTTTTTCCTCAATCCGGCCCAGGTATGCTGGTCCAGAGCCTCTCAGACATGGGGCAGAGCTGTTCCTTGCTCTCCCTGTGCACAGCCGTTCATGAGGCAGTCGGGAGGCATGGCGGGTTCTAGCCCTGGCCCACCACCTTGGCACAGCCTCACAACAAGCCAGACCACCCGCCTCACTTCACGGGCGCCGCCATTTTCCACATTTGGACTTCCTTCTCATCAGAACTCCACCCAGCAGACCAGCCCATTTATTTGGAGGTGTTTAAAAGAGTTTGCCTCCTGCTCGGCAAGCCTAGCAAGCTTCCGTGTTGTATTTGATATGCCAAATTCCAGTAACAATTATATTAGGTGATTCCCATGACCTAATATAATGGTTTGAGGCTCTTTATGTTCCTGTAGCAAGTCGATGCCCCTGGCTCTACTGGCATGAGACAGGACATATGGAGTTATTACTGGTGCCCGCTCTAGCCAATAGATGATCAATGGGAAGATCGTGATCGTGATCTGACCATAGGACTAATATAAATATATAAAAATAATGCTTTGGGCACAGGTTTCCCAGGGACACATAAATCTTGACTCTTTTTCCTCCCCAAAAACCTATGAAATAATATTTCTGTTTTAATTTGAACACATGAAAACTGTAGGTGCAAAAAAGTAAAATTTCACCCAAAAGGTTTTTAGTTAGGTCTTTGAGCCCATTCATTTAGCTACAATGCAATCTCTCTATTGATTCATTTCTTTGAACAGTCAATAAAATAAATGAAAAAAGATAAAATCTATTTCAAACCTATATTAATAGGTTTGAAATATATTAATAGATTTTTCTTTCTTTTTGTGCTGCTTTTCATGAGTAACAAATAGTTGTAGTTTCTCTTTATTTTTTTAAAATATCTTCAAGTTTTAGACTCCATTTCTCAACAGATGACATTCAATTTTACATCAAACTTGGTATCTTTCTAAGTAATACACTCTATTTATGGTCTGACACAAATTTACTATCTTACTAAATTGTCCAGTTTGACTCTAGAAAACATCAGCCTCCAGCCCTTCTATGATTGCAATTGTCAAGTTTCCTCACAAATCTCCTTTGCCTTATAAAAAGAAAGAAGGATTCCACTTTTGTCAGTGGTTCCTTTCTCTTCTCCAAGTTAGAAGGACTCTGTATGCTCATTGCTTTTTTTTATACCAGAATGATTTTATTTAATCCTTCTTAAAAATTTATATTTATAATTCTTTCTCCCAGCTTCTGGATACATCTTGTGACTTATTTTCAAACTATTATTCCTTTTACATATCTAGAGAGAACTATAGATTTCTTTGTTCTTGTACTTATGCAATCACTCTACAAATTTTTTAAGTTCAGACTTACATAATATCTTTTAATTCAGTTCTATGAGGTTGATCCACTCTTTCCATATATGAATTTTATAAGTAGGCAACAACTTTCTAAAGTTGATGTGTTCTATAGTTACTTGCTATTGTGCTATAAATTTAGGCAAAAAAGATCTAAGTGTTAATATGTTACTTCAATTCATTCCTTTAATTTTACACCAGGAAAGCAAAAGTATTGATTATGACCTAGAAATATACAATAGTACTATCATTTTACCATTCATGTATTCTTTTTAAATCTCACTGTTTTGAGTCTAAATTTTTTGTAAACAAGATTTAATATGCCCCCTATTCAAATTGGGTGGTTCTTTATAGAGGCTGAAACTGAAACAGTTTCATGGCTTGCCCAGGATTGATCACTCATTTAGAAGCAAATCAAAGGTTCAAAGAATTTTTTTGTCTGTCTGACATCAAAACCTGGAGTAATTCCCATGTGCTGTTGTTATAGCTGTCAAAGAAACTCATGCTAGAGAGTTCCTGAATGAAGCTACCAAATCATGTAAGACCGTTGCATTTGAGCAAAGAGTCCTTTCAAGTCATTCTTAGAAAGTTAACCAAAATTTATAATTTAATTAAAAAATTAATGGGTCCTTTCAGAATTTGTTTACACATCTATATTTCACTAGGAATTTGGTTCTGACTTTAAACTGTTCCTTTGCTAACTGGCCTGGGTCTTCATGTTGCAATGAGATCCAAAAGAGAGAAATTTGAGTGATGTTGCTAGACATATATTTAAAAATCAGTCATAAAAGCTTTAGCCTTTACACTTAAGGTTTTATAACTAATGAGAAGTCTTCAAGGAGCAAGTTTTCCTGAAACTATTTCTGGACTAGTGTAACAATTCATGTTGTAATTATTGCTAATTACCACAAGTGTGAGGAATAATAATTTGAGGCCCTCAAAATCTTCCCTGATCTTTGGGAATGACATAAGATAAATTGTTTTGACTATGATTAGGTTACATCAAATACATAATTAATAATAATTCTAGATTATTCATTTGAACCAAATCTGATTAGACTAGTCCTTAAAAAATAATGGTTTCTCAAGTTGGGAGAGTTAGGAAATCAATCACTCTGATAGGAAGTATAAGGTATATTTGATACCCTGTTGTTGGCATAAAGTTAGGGAATGGCTCTATAGAATGCAGTTTACTTCTATAAATTAAACTGAATGTATAAAGTAAACAGCCTCAGAATGCAGATTACTTCTTTTTTTTTGCTAATTTGCAAAGGCATTTTAACAAAACTAAACACAGTATTTTTTTCAAGTTACTGGTGATCAAAAAGCTTTTCTGTTTAAGTTTAAACCTGGGACTCCTGCCAAGTGTCTGAATTTCTATTGTTATCACATCCCCCCAATTTTATTACACCATTTTAGACATACAATTGAAAGATGCCCATGTAGACTTTTGGTTCTACAGTGGTCCAACACCCATCCCTCCACCCAAAGCCATCTCCCGTCATCAATGTCCCCACCTCCCTCCCCCTCTCACACCTCAACTACTTGGCGGGTTCTGTATGTCATTTCTCTCCTCTTTATCTCTCCCTCCTGCCAAACTTTCCTGCACATCGTGAAATGTAGTGCATTAAAGGACATTACTGTTTCCACTATTTTAATGGACGGCGCAGCTGTGGCGACAGCACAACCTGGGCTCAGACTGGTTTTGCTCTGTTAATCTGGTCATGAGGCAGCTTCCCAGCATCTGGACAGTGAAAATGGTGGCTAGTGTGGTGGGCGATTCCCATCCGGCTGCTTCCGGGACCCCCAGAGGTGATGGGCCCACTCCCAAAACCCATTTGCCCTCCCGGGGGCCCCATAGACAGCTGGGCCCCAGGCAAGCCGAGTTCCAGCTTCAAGAGCCGCTTGTGAGGCTCTTCATGCTATGGCTGGTGGCCCCGGGGCAGCTCCTGGCGGGGCCACCAGGCTCGACAAAATGGAGGGGGAATGGCCAACCCCTGACTCCATCTGACGAATTCCCAGTGATTCCCGCTTCTGGGAGCTGCCTACCTGGGCTCGAACTGGTTTTGCTCTGTTAATCTGGTTGTGAGGCAATTTCCCAGCGTTTGGACAGTGAAGGTGGCGGTTAATTTGGTGGGCGAGTCTCATCCTGCTGCTTCCAGGACCCCCAGAGGTGATGGACCCACTCCCAAAACCCATCTGCCCTCCTGGGGGCCCCATAGTCAGCTGGGCCCAGGGCAAGCCGAGTTCCAGCTTCCCCAGCCGCTTAGAATGCAGATTACTTCTTAAATTAAATTGGATGCATAAAGTAAGCAGCCTCAGAATGCAGATTACTTCTATGGTTTGAAGGAAACTTCTAGTTAGCCAACAAAGAAGAAGGAACCTCAATCCTACAACTGTGAGGACTGAATTTGATCAATAAGAATTTCCCTATATTTAGGTTCTTTACTAGAGTCTGCAGAGGATAATTTAGTCCTAGCATATTAAGCTCAGTGACCCTATGCTTGGTTCTGATGCACAGAACTGTGAACCAATACAATTACTACTGAAAGAAATTATTCAGGTATTAATATGAGAAGTACAAGATAAGTGCGTCAGTCTTTCTTAGCCCACTGGAGCTTTCATTTTAACTGTAATGGGAGTAGTTTGTGACTACATATGCTGAAAACCTTCAGTTACAACTACATTTTTTTTCCATTCTCTGAAGAATAAGCAATCTGAATAGTGGTAAAACTATTCTACCACAACTGAAATTTGAATTCCTGAGAAAGCATTGTGTCTCTCCTCTTCTCTTTTTTTTTTTTTTTTTTGCTTTTTGGGTCACACCCGGCAATGCTCAGGGGTTACTCCTGGCTCTGCACTCAGGAATTACTCCTGGCGGTGCTCGGGGGACCATATGGGATGCCGGGAATCGAACCCTGGCCGGCATGAGCCGGCCGCGTGCAAGGCAAAGGCCCTACCCGCTGGGCTATCGCTCTGGCCCCTCTCCTCTTCTCTTGCATAAAGATTTCTTAAAATTTTATTCTACAGATAGGCCAGGGCCAAAATATTGAGTTAATATTTGTCTTATTATTTATGGACCATGATTATAATTACTACTTCTGCTTGGTTACAGGAGACATCTATCCTATGTCTAAATTACATTCCTCCCTAGGGTAATCTTGTAAACATCTCATTATTAATTTAATCTTTCTTTTTCACCTCACTGTCTTCATCTTATCCCAAAATCCTGCCCTCATTCTTGGGGATTTAAGTCACAGTTGTAAATCACCAAAACTTAGATCCTCAGTTCTCTCTTTCCCATTTACTTTATACTTCATTCTACCTAAACAAATTTGTCTCATTCTTATCTTATACTGTGTCTTAAACAGAGAAATACATAACTCCTAAATCTGTACTTCAAACATTACAAAATCTTAGTAATTTGCTCAGACACCCTCCCCTTCCCTTCTACCCCACGAAGTCCTTAATGCTTTCTTACCACGTGCTCATGACTTTACAGCTTTCCTACCCTCCCGACTTTAAGTCCTCTTTACCCAGACTAAATTCTAAGATCTATCATTCTTAGGCACATTAGGAGTGCCTTCTTTTTTCTTGATTTCTTTACCATGATTATGCTTTTCTTATAAAACCTAAGTAGTGAAAAATACTTCCCATCAGCCTTCTTTTTGCCTTTATGAATATTTCTGGAGAAAATCACCCTGTGAAGTTTTCTGATGTCAGTCTAAAGCTTAAAAAAGAGCACAAGCAGGTGGTCGCTGTGGGTAATAGGCAGGGAGGTAACTCTGAGGATTGGAAGGTATTGGTCATGCAGGAGACTGTTTCTGGAGTTGGAGATGTCAGTAACCCCTAATCCGGACTGCAGTGAAAAATAAACTACACTAAATAAATACATAAATAAACAAATAAATAATAAACTCAAAGAAAAAATTGATACTCCAAAATACTGTCATCTTCTCTATAAAAATGGATGCTTCTCAACAGGCTTCATATCAGTTTTACTCTTTCTAGCATATGATGAGCTCATTTTGCTTTTATTGAGAATATAGAATTTTCAGTAAGAAATACTGCATGCTTTGTCTGCCAAATCTAACATCACACAACGCTATAATATAACTTAGTTTCCACCTCTTAGTTCAGTTGTGGATGCCTCCCCTTTTCCCAAGCATCAATAGTGAATCCATACACCCCTCCAGGTCTCCCCCATACCTCTCCAAGTTCTCATGGCTTTTGTTTTCAGTTGTTCCCTCTTATCTCGACTCCATAATTTTCAAAGCATATTAAATAGACTCGATGGTCCTACCACAAATTGAGGCATCTTTTCATTTCACCACCTCTCTGTAGGCTAGACTCGAAAGAATTGTAGATACCAACTGTTTACATGTCTTCAAGCTCAAAACAACCCAGTATGGAATATTTGTTTACCCTATAATGCATTAAGCTGCCTTTATCAAGATCATCACGACTATCTCTAACGCATTTCAACAGCCCACTTCTAACTCATAGAACTTTTTCAGTCCTTTACCAGTCTCATCACTCCCTCCTTGACGAAATACTGGTTTCTTGTCACTTTCACAACAATATCTTCCAAATTCAACAGCTACCCCCATCTTCCTCTTTCTCTCTACAATCTTTATTTTTTTTTTGTTTCATAACGTTTGCATTCCTTTGAACTAAATATTGGTATTTCTTCTTATTTTTTCACAACAAAATCTTGTAAAATTTTTAGCATTTTTTCAATTAAGGCACTTTGGATGACAAATTCATAGTTAAGTTTCAGGCATATGGTATTTAGCACCAGTCCCATCACCAGTGTTATCTTCCCTCTGCTATGTTCCCTCCCACATGCCCACCCTCCTGGACACAGGCACTTCTTGGAAATGCTACCTATTTTATGAATTTATAGTTGATGAATAGTAGATGAGTAGAGAAAAGGAAATGTGAACACACATGAGAACTTTCAACGTTATACATGACACATCCAGCAGGAGGATCATCTCTGCTCTGCAAAACTTTCTTTTTTCTTTTTTTTTGGGGGGTCACAGCCAGCAATGCTCAGGGGTTACTCCTGGCTCTGCACTCAGGAATTACTCCTGGTGGTGCTCAGGGGACCATATGGGATGCCGGGGATCAAACCCGGGCCAGCACAGGCAGGCAGCGAGCAAGGCAAACTCCCTACTTGCTGGACTATCCCTCCGGCCCCCTGCACAACTTTCTTATTTCCTTTCAGTCTCAGTGTACTCTTCTGTCTTATAATACTATGATCTTGTACAATATATTTAGCATCAAAAATTTTATTAAAATATCATCTTAAAAATTGTTTATAGTTATCAAGTTATCATGTATCTATATAAAATAAGATTTAGAATTAGAGTATACAGTTCTTGATACATGCTAGATTTTCTGAAAATATTATTTTCTTATTTATGAAGAGTTTTTCTGAATTAAAAATATTTTCATCTCTTATGATGTCTTAAGTACCTCAAACCATGTGGATATCACAATGAAGTTAAATGAAATTTTTCTTTTGATGTGCTTTGGTAAGATCTAGTGTCAAAAATAATGAACCAGAGATTGTAGATTCTGGTTCAAAGTGTTGTATAAAACATCAAACATCTAACTAGAACCTTGTCATAGAAATAGAGGACATAGAGAAACTGAATATATATATATTATAAGGCATTTATAAAAATAAAAATATCAAAAATTGCAGTTAGGCAAATAAACAGAGTGTTTTTATGGGAAGATTACTTGACATTACTCAAATTCTATAGAATAACAAGGAAGTTAAGATAAACCAAGACTATCGTCTCATTGTAATAATTAAGAAACTACACATTGGGATTTATTTAATTTTGTACGGAACAGTACAGAGAACATTACAGAAAAATTATATGACCCATTTTTGTGTTTGTTTTGTGAGGGTCCCTCACTTTACATGACCAAATCTGAAAAGACGAGACTGTGCAAGCTGTGTTATAAATGTGAGAAATAAGCAACCCAAACTCATAGGGTTTCATGAGAGAAGGTTACATAGTTTGTGCTGGGATTAATTAACAATTCAAGTTTATAATAGAAAATAAATAGTATAAAGGAATGTCTCGAGGGCTATTGTTGCTGTTCAAATGCACAAGGATACATTATTGGATTAGAATGGAGACTGAGGGCTTATGAATCATCTTAATCACGGGAATTTTGCACTCAGAAGATAGAGAAAAACCTGTTAATTGCCCGCAAAGAAAATCAAATCTGGTTGTATGTAATGAGGCTGTAAGGCTAGGAGTTTGGGGATTTTTAAAAACAATGTCAAAATTTATTAAAAAGAAATGATTTGTTGGGTTAGATGTCTGGAGTTTTAAGTCAAATAAATAGACACACTAATCATGAAGTGTATAGGAGAAAATTTCTTACAAAACTAAGGAGAGAAAACTGATTGAGTATTCCAAACTAGATTATGAAGACTTTTCTATATCTGTCACTTTTTAGTGCAACATTTTTGTTCAGCATAATGTACATCAAGATACTAAATTGCTGTAATTAGATGGTGAAAATTAAATAAAAAAAGAAGAAACAGAAAACCCTGCAAACTCTTTGTTGAAAGAGTGATTTAGATAGATGGTTACAAGTAGAATTATATGGTTCTGGACAAAGTATGAACGTGTAAACAGCAATAAGTATAAAATATTTTACATTTTCTGGATTTTGACCTTCATTTGAAATATAAATGAATCATCTTTTCCTGTTTTGGTTAGAAAAATTATCTTTTAAAATGGTCTTTTCCCGACAAAGTCAGATACTTCAAATAAAGTTAAATCTGCAAATTAGCAATCATGAAAGAATAAACTAGCAAATAAAACACATGTTTATAATTCCTAGGTAAAGATTATCCCCTATATAACTTAGTTTTAGGATAAAGCATTAGCTTATTTGTTCAAATAATTTATGAAACATAGTTATGTTTGATTTGATATCAAACATAACTATGTTTCATAAATTATTTGAACAAATAAGCTAATGCTTTATCCTAAAAACTAAGTTATATAGGGGGATAATCTCACTTGCATGAGACAGGACATATGGAGATGTTACTGGTGCCCGCTCGAGCAAATCGAAGATGAACGGGAAGACAGTGACAGTGACAGTTATGTTTGATATACTGCTCCTAAAAGCATTTTACTCATTAATTAAAAATAAATAAGAATATAAAATAATTGGAGTTTTATTTTTTGGAGTGTTTGAGTTCACACTCTAGGGTTCATGTATTGCCCCTGTTTATATACCCAGGTGTTACCCCTGGCATGAGGAACCATATGTGGTGCCAGGATGGAACCAGCCTCAGCATCCTGCAAAGCAAGAGCCTTAACCTCTATCTATCTATCTAGCCTCAAAATTGAAACAGTTTTTAAACAAAATGTACATGTTTATTATGGGGGCTTTAACACTGATTTTTTTCTGAATTGCTTATATTTTTAGTTTTCACAAAGGGCTTCTTGAAGAGGGTCTATGAAGAATTTAAATTAATTTTACCCCGTAACAAAAGGATTGGTAGCATAAGATAATAAACTGTGTCTCGCTATTGGAGAGCTTTATCTTCCTTCGCCTCACCTTTTCTTTTGCAATAGGAAAATAAACTTAAAATAAGATGTTCAGATAAATATATTTCATTAATCTGGAAGATAACCTGAAATGTAGTTGCTTACAAAAAATTCATATTATGATATATATGAATATAATTTTCAAGAGGTTTATTTTATACTAGAATTATAATGTGCATAATGCTCAAATGATGATTATGATATCTCAAACTTATCCATTTGCTTGAAAAACAGCTCAGACCTTTGTTATTATAAACATGGGTTGAGTGAATTGGCTAACTTTCCTAATATGACAACTAATCTTTGTAAATCAAGTCAGAAAATAATTATACATTTGAAAGAGTACAATTCAGAGGTTCCAAATGTATATGGAAGGTGTAAAATATTAATTTAAATAAATTAACGTGAGTCTCTGAAAATGCAGTGTTCTCTGAAAAAGCAGGTGGTAATAAAACTTGTTGAGCTATTTTTAAATAGTCGTATTGCAGAATAAGTGACCAAAACTAAAACTATGATGGTTTTGGAATTCCATGGAAAACCCTCAGACTACAGCAAAATATTCATGGTAAAGGTCTTGATAGAATCATTCATGTATCAATGTAACTATGGCTAGCAATGGCTGACACAGCAGGCTTAGTACATTGGTGGGGTTTCATCAGTAACAGTGAAGATATAATCTCATTGGTAGGACGTTTGAAGTGAGTCATATCCTAACATATTCCATTTATACATAAAACTATAAAATATGATTTAGTCTTTACACAGAGGAAACTTTTATATTTGAGAAAGTTCCAAAAAGGTGAGTGAGCTAAGGGTTAAAGTAAATGCTCAGATAGATTAGACATGGATTTTATACCATCAAATTACTTCATTTTCACTTGTGAAGGCTTTGATGTAAGTTTTAATACTGACTAAAAATACATTTAATTGACAATTTATCACATGTTTGGTAAAGTCCAAAACATAGTTTTCAACAATATATGTCTAAGGGAAAGACATGAGTAATGGATCTGTCATCATTTCTTTGATGTTTGTTTAGTCACATTCATAAAAAAGGGCAAAAGTACCCCTATTTATTTAAAATCTTTGTTTGAATTTATTTTCCAATAAAGTATTTTATATTGAAAGAAAACTAAAATTGAAAAAGACACATTAAGTATAACATGAGTTAAGAAAATAGTATCTATCTTTTTGTGGCTCCATAAAAAATGTTTTTACTATACAAAGGAGAATGGAAATAAAAAGAAAATATAATAGCTATATTTTTCAAAGGATAATATATCATTTTAGATTAAATATTCCTTTCTTCCAGATAAAATATTTATTTTTCATTTTATTGCCCTATAGCCCATGGACTTTAGAATATTTCAAAATAAAAAGATTTTTATATTTGAAGTTATATATATATTTTTTTTTATGTGGGAAGTCAGTGATGAATTTCATTTATTGAAAACTATTTAGGATATAGCTTAGGATTCAGGGGCCCACACATTGCTAGCACAAAACTCCAAGTTTTGTTCTCTCTCAAAGTTCTCCAAGCCCTACTCAGTGTTGTCCTGGCATCCCCCTAGCACTTTCTGTTTTTTTTTTTTAATTTAATTTTATTATTTTCCCCAAATATTATTACACCATTTTAGACATACAATTGAAAGATGCTCATGTAGAGTTTTGGATCTACAGTGTTCAACACCCATCCCTCCACCCAAACCCATCTACCATCACCAGTGTCCCCACCTCCCTCCCCCTCCCGCACCTCAACTACTTGGCAGATTCTGTATGTCATTTCTTTTCGTCTTTATATCTCCTTCCCGATAAACTTTCCTGCTCTTCGTGGAATACAGTGCATTAAAAGACATTACTGTTTCACTATTTTAGTGGACCGTGCGGCCGCTTGCGGCCTCGCGATCTGGGCTCGAACTGGTCTTGCTCTGTTGATCTGGTCGGTGGGTCAGTTTCTCAGCGTCTGGACAGCGAAGATGGTGGCTAGTGTGATGGGCGAGTTTCATCCGGCTGCTTCCGGGACCCCCAGAGGCGATGGGCCAACACCCAAAACCCATCTGCCCTCCTCGGGATCCCATTGTCAGCTGGGCTCGGCGCGAGCCGGGCTCCAGTCTCCCCAGCCGCTTGCGCAGCTCTGCATACTGGTTCCCGGGCGGCTCCTGGGCGGGTCCACCAGACTCAACAAAATGGAGGGGGGGAGTGGGGCTTAACCCTGACTCCATCTGGCGAATTCCCAGTGATTCCCGCTTCTGGGAGCCGCCTACCTGGGCTCGAACTGGTCTTGCTCTGTTGATCTGGTCGTGGGTCAGTTTCTCAGCGTCCGGACAGCGAAGATGGTGGCTAGTGTGATGGGCGAGTTTCATCCGGCTGCTGGGCTCGAACTGGTCTTGCTCTGTTGATCTGGTCGTGGGTCAGTTTCTCAGCGTCCGGACAGCGAAGATGGTGGCTAGTGTGATGGGTGAGTTTCATCCGGCTGCTTCCGGGACCCCCAGAGGCGATGGGCCAACACCCAAAACCCATCTGCCCTCCTCGGGATCCCATCGTCAGCTGGGCTCGGCGCGAGCCGGCTCCAGTCTCCCCCGCTTGCGCAGCTCTGCATACTGGTTCCCGGGCCTGAAGTTATATTTTTGGTTATACAATTCAATACCATTTATTATTTAATAGGTATTGAGAGTAATGTAAGGGATGCTAATTTTATTTACTCTTTAGGGATGGTGCTTGGGTCTTACATGACCATCTTCAGAGCTTATTCCTGGCTCTGATGTCAGGAACCATTTCTGGTATCTTCAAGAGACCATTTGAAGCCAGGCACCAAATGGGTGGCTATGCGCAAAGCAAGTGAACTGCCCACTTTACTATTACTCTGGTCTCAAGAGATACTAACATTTTTTTTGTAGGTTATCATTTCCTATATTTTTAAAAATATATTTTATAAGACCACCATGATATAAACAATTACAAAAATGTTCATGTTTGGGTTTTGGCCATACAGTGTTCAGCACCCATCCCTCCACCAGTGCCCATTTCCCATCACCAATGTGCCCGATTCCCCCCTCCCCCCCCCCTAGCCTGCCTCTATGGCAGGTTCTTTATCTCTTTTCTCTTTCTCTCTCTCTCTTTCTCTCTTCCTTCTCTTACATATTGTGGATTGTAATACATATACTTAGAGGTTATCACGTGTATCTTTTTGCCTTTATTTTATGCTACGTTCTATGTGGTAGATGCTAATTTTAACATCATAATTTTTAGCTACCTTGAAATTAGAACATTTTAAACAGAATACTTTTCAAAATGTTTTGCATTATATTTTAATAAATTAGCATAGTGTCTAAATAAAATTAATATTTTCTAAAAATAAACTATTGAGTAAATTGCATGAACAAAATTTTATTTTCATCCAGAAATATGTGTAGAAAAGAAATCTGCTATAATTAATGGGGACTAGATTTTCCCACTCAATAAAACTCCAGTTCTTACCAAGCATGCGCTTGCCTCGCATCCAGGTTTGATCTTTCTCACCCATGTGATTTCCTAAGCCCCATCAGAAAGATCCTTGAGTACAGACCAAGGAATAAACCCTGAACACCTCTGGGTGTGACTCAAATAACAACAACAACAACCTTTAAATGTAATATTGTGGACAGTGTAAGATTTTTCAGAAATAAAAATGTAATAAATATTAAAACATTAAAAGGACACTTTTTAAATTAGACAAGATTAGTTCTTAGAATAATAATGCATCTTTCCACAGTCTAATTGTAAGTTTACCATTTATACTTTTTCTCCTCCAGCATCTTTCCTGTTTGTGCCACACAGCAATGCTCACTAGTTATGTTTGGTGATTGACTCTACAGTTCTCAGGGGACCCTCAGGTGAAAATCAAAATGAGAAACTTGTAAGGCAAGTGAATGCTACACCACACCCCAACTGTAATGGTACTAATATTAGTATAGTCTCTGTGCAATGATTACTAACAAAATCTGACATGTGCCTTTTTCTCACTCACAGTTTTTGCATTGCTTTTCCCCATTCCATTGATCCTGTCACTCTTCTCCAAGTATGGTTTTATCCCTTTGTTTACATTACCTCTTTTATTCAGTTTTATCTGACCCCAAAGTTATTCTTTGGTAATAATGGTTTTCTTGCCCCTGCACAAATCATTCATACTGAGTTAAATATAAGGTTAAATTTTTAAAAAGGATGGAGTCAAATTAGAGTTTTAGTACAGCAACTAGGAAAGTTGCTATACTGCACTGTTAGTTATTTCTTAATATTCAAGTACAAAGGTGAACTCTCAAGTAAGGATAGAGTTTAAGTGATATTCTATATTTGTGGGTATTTTGAAATTTCTCAAAATATGTTGCAAAGCAGTTTCTTCAATGAAAGCTAAAAAATTAAGTAATTTTTTTTGGTATAAGAGAGAAAATGTTTTTTGAATTTCAATAAATCAGTGAATTTCCTGATTTAAACTTATAACCACAGTGGCAGATAAAAAAGGAATAATAAAACTATATAATAAAAATAAATACAATAAAGTAAAATAAAAGCATATAATAAACACATATATAAGACCATGTATAATATATAATTTGAATTACATATACAGTTATTTTTTAATTTTTTATTATACCATCGTGAGATATACAATTACACAAATGTTCCTGTTTGGGCTTCAGTCATACAGTGTTGAGCATCCATCTCTGCACCAGTTCCCATTTCCCATGATTCAATTCCCCCCCCAGCCTGCCTCTATGGCAGGCATTTGCCGTTTCTCTCTCTCTGTCCTTCTCTCTCTCTATCTCTCTCTCTTTCCTCTCTCACTGTCTCTCTTTCTTCTTTCACATTGTGGCTCATAATGCATACATTTAGAGGTTATCATGTATATCCCTTTGCCTACATTCAATACTCAGTTCTAGGCTGGTATTATCTCCAACAATTATTAGTACACTGTTCCTGCCTCTCTCTTACCTATCCTCTGACTCCCACATACTTACAGTAGATTCTACCCACTGACAAGACCTCCTGATCCATGTTTTTCCTGCCCTTGGATATTGGTATCATAATATTGTTTTATATCCCACAAATAAATGCAGTCATTCTATATCTGTCCTTTTCCCTCTGACTAATTTTTGCTCAGCATGATCCTCTCCATGTCCATCCATTTATAGGTGAATTTCATAACTTCATTTTTCCTAACTGCATAGTATTCCTAGCTTCATAGTATTCATTGTGTAGATGTACCACAGTTTCTTTACCAGTTGTCTGTTCTCGGGCACTCTGGTTTTTTCCAGATTCTGGATATTGTGAATAATTCATCTCTGAGCATAGAAGTGTAGATCGTGTTTCTGCTGTGTGTGTGTGTGTGTGTGTGTGTGTGTGTGTGTTTGCCTCCCAGGTTATATTCCCAGGAGTGGTATAGCTGGGTCAAATGGGAGCTCAATTTCTAGTTTTGGAGGAATGTCCGTACTGTTTTCCAAAAAGACTGTACCAGCCAACATTCCCACCAACAATAGATGAAAGCTCCTTTCTCCCTGCATCCATGCCAGCACATCTTGTTCTTGCTCTTTAGGATATATCCCAGTTTTATGATGTGATATCTCATTGTTGCTTTGATTTGCATCTCTCTGATGATGAGTGATGATGAGCATTTTTATATGCCTTTAGGCCATTTGATTTTCTTCCTTGTCAAAGTTTCTGTTCATTTCTTCTCTCCATTTTTTGATGGGGTTGGCTGTTTTGTTCTTGTAAAGAAAAGTTCTACCATTGCCTGATATATCCTGGATATTAACCACTTATCAGATGGGTATTGGTGAACATTCTTTTCCGTTCTGTGAACTGTCTTGCATCTTGGTCACCATTTCTTTAGAGGTGAAGAAGTTTTTTAGTTCGTGTAGTTCCATATGTTTATCTTTGCTTCCAATTGCTTTGCTAGTGGTGTTTTGTCTTTAAAGATGCCTTTAGCTTCAATGTCGTGAAGGATTTTTCCTATATTTTTCTATTACTTTATGCATTTAGGTCTGATATTGAGATCTTTAATCCATATTGATATGACTTTTGTGCATAATGTTAGACAGAGGTCCAGATTCCACATTGTTTACATGTAGCTGCCCAGTTTTCCCAGCACCACTTGTTGAAGAGCTATCCTTGCTCCATTTCATACTTTTTGCTCCTTTATCAGATATTAAATGATCATGTACTTTGGAATGTGTGTCAGGATACTCAACTCTAATTCTGAGGCCAACAGATCTGTTTTTACTCCAATACCATGCCGTTTCAATTACTACTGCTTTGTGGTACAGTTTGAATTTGGGAAAGGTGATGCATCCAAACAGAAACCAAAGACTCATCAAAGAGATTATACATCATTACCAAGTAGGATCCATCCCTGGAATTTAAGGATGTTTCAACATTCAGAAGTCATTTAACATAATACATCACATCAATAATAAAAAATAAAACCCATATGATCATATCAATAGATGCAGAGTAAGCATTTGACCAGATATAACACCCGTTCATTATAAACTCTCCATAAAATGGGAGTTGAAGGGCCCTTCCTCAATATAGTCAAAGCCATCTACAAAAAGCCTATGTGAGTATCATTTTCAATGGGGAAAATCTGAAAGCCTTCCCCCTAAAATTGGGGACAAGGTTCCCCACACTCACCACTTCTATTCAATATAGTATTGGAAGTACTTGCCATAGCAATCAGAGAAGAAAAGGACATTAAGGGTATCCAGATAGGCAATTCAAGCTATCACTATTTGCAGATTACATGATAATCATACCTAGAAAAGCATAAACTCTCTACCAAAAAGCTCCTAGAAGCAATAGATACCCATAGTAGAGTGGCAGTGTACAAAATCACTACACCAAAGTCAGTGGCTTTCCTATACACAAATAGCAAAAGAGAAGAAAGGGATATTAAGAAAATGATCCCATTTACAATTGTGCCACAGAAAATTGAATACCTAGGAATTAGTTTGACTAAGAATGTAATGGACCTGTACAAATAAACTACAAAATGCTGCTTCAAGAAATAAAAGAGCATACGAGGAAATGGAAGCACATTTCCCTCTCACGGATTGGGAGAATTGAAAACGATAAAGCCTTCAGGAAGCAACAAAAGATGGGAAAAGACCTCAAAATAGCTCAAGGGCAGGTAAGACAACTATTGGATAAATTCAAGAGGAACAACATATGAATCATTGAAATCCCAGATGGACAGAGAAACAACCCCAATGAGGTAGAAAAGTTAAGGGCATCATTGCTTATAAGTTCCCAGACTGGAGGATGCAGGAATCCAGATCCAAGAAGCCCAGAAGGTACCAACTAAAATAGATCATAATAAAAACATTTCAAGACATTTTCTAATCAGAACAATGAAACAAGAGATAGAAACTCAATACTGAAAGCAGCAAGAACAAAGAAGGAAATTTTATAGAGAAGAGTGTCCCTTAGATTACAGTAGACTTATCAGGTAAAATCCTCTCAGCCTAAAGACAGTGGTGGGATATAGTAAAAAAAAAAAAACCTCAATTAAATGAATGCGTCACCAAGAATACTTTACACAGCTAGATTCCTAATCAGATTAGAAGTAAGAAAGCACAACTTCATGGATCAATAACAGCTCAGGACCTTATAGACTTAAAATCAACTTTAAAAGAAGGATGACAGGGCTGTTGTAAGACAAGAACAAATGCAACAAACCCAACAAACTTATACAGAAACATGGCACAAAACTCTTTTGATAAGAATCTCTCTCAATGCTGGCCCATATCCAAAAGGGTAAAAGCAACAAGTGCTGGCATGGATGTGGGGAAAAGGGGACTCTCATACATTGTTGGTGGGAATGTCAACTTGTACAACCTTTCTGGAAAACAATATGGACATTCCTCCAAAGACTAGAAATTGAGCTCCCCTTTGACCCAGCCATACCACTCCTGGGAATATAGCCTGGGAAGCCCAAAAACACACAGCGGAAACACAATCCGCACTTTTATTTTCATAGCAGCACTATTCACAATAGCCAGAACCTGGAAACAACCAGTATGCCCAGGAACTGATGACTGGATAAAGAAACTGTGGAACATCTACACAATGGAATACTATGCAGCTGTCAGGAAAAATGAAGTTATGAAATTTGCCTATAAATGGATGGACATGGAAAGAATCATGTTGAGTGAAATTAGTCAGAAGGAAAGAGAGAGACATAGAATGACTGCATTTATTTGCATGACATAAATATACCAGGTGATCTTACCAAAAAGTGGAAATTACCACAAGCGTGTGGGAGTCAGAGGTTAGGTAAGATAGAGAAGGGAACATGTGTGAATAAATGTCAAAAGGTCTGATACCAACATAGAACCGAGCATTAAATACAGGCAAAAAAATGCAAATGATGGCTTCTAAGTATATGTAGTGCAACCCACAATGTGTAGGAGAAGGAAGAGAGAGAGGGGGAGAGAGAGGAGATAAAGAACCTGCCATTTAAGCAGGACATGGGAGGGGGGGGAGGGAATTGGGGACATGGGTGGTGGGTGATGGGCAGTGGTGGAGGGCGGGGTGCTGGAACACTGTGACCGAAACCTCCAAACGTGAACAAGGTTGTAATTGTATATCTCACGGTGGTATAATAAAATGTTAAAAAATAATAATAATAATCTTTCTCAATGTCAATGCTCTAAGTGCATCTATTAAGAGACACAGAGTGGCAAAATTGATTTATAAACTGAATCCAACATTCTGCTGCCTGCAATAAGTGCATTTGAACAATGAGAGCAAATAGACTCAGTCAAAGGCTGGAAGATAATTCTTCATGCAAACAACTCCCCCAAAATGGTTCAGTGGCCATAGTAATATCTGACAACATAGATTTCAAGCTGAAGAAGTTTTGAAGGTACATTGAAAGCCATCTCTGTTTTTTTAGGTCATACCTGGCTATGCTCAGGGATTATTCCTGGCTTTGCACTCAGGAATTACTCTTGGTGGTGCTCAGGGGACCAAGCGGGATGCAGGGAATCAAACCCAGTTTGGCCTCATGCAAGGTAAATTCCTTACCACTGTACTAGCTCTCCAGCCCCTGAAAGTCATTTCTTAGTAATCTAGAAATATGTATATCAGGAAGATATTACACTTCTAAACATATATGCACCCAATGAAGGTCAAGAAAATTACTTAAAACAACTGCTAATAGATTTCAAGGACATCACTGAGAGCAACACAATTGTAATGGGAGGTTTCAACTCAGCCTTGTCACCTCCTTATTGATCAACGAGGAAAACTTCGGCAAGCAATTTTGGTTTCAAAGAAAGAAATGGAAAAGAGAAGGCTGGTAGATATCACTTATCACTTATCTGCCTGTTGTTCATTGGTTTGCTCAAGCGGCCATGAGTAACATCTCCACGTACCTGTAGCGTGCAACTGTAGCCCAATGTTAGATATATACAGAGTTTTTAATCACCAAAAGCCAAATACACATTTTTCTCAAGTGCATATGGAACATACTTCAAGATAAAACACATGCTGGGCCACAAAATACAGTTGATCCTTTTTTATTACCATGACTTCAAGTATAATCTCAAAGAGGATAAGTCTTAGATGAAAACCTCCAGTCCCAATCTTTGTCTCCAGTATAAGTAGCAGGAGATCCACTGGCTAGTAAGCATTCCAAGTGGACATCCCTTTAAGTTCAATGTATTAAAACTTACCCTAATAATTCCTACATTTCCTGGTAAGCAAACTTTCCCTTTCAAGCGTCTACTACCACTGTAATAATGGGAACATATATATAGCAATCTAACCCAGAAATTTGATAGTAATTTTTAAAATGTTTCCATTTCCTTAACACAATTTTCTTTTTTTTTTTTTTATTTTATTTTTTATTTAATTTTTTTTCATTTTTAAAATTACAAAGATATACAATTAAAAAGTTCATATTTGGGTTTTGGTCAAACAGTGTTGCAGCACCCATCCCGCCACCAGTGCCCATCTCCCACCACCAATGTCCCCGGTTCCCTCCCCCTCCCCCAGCCCTGCTCCATGGCAGGTTCTTGATTTCTTTCCATTTCTCTCTCTTTTTCTTTTCCTTCCCCTCGAGACTATGAATTACAGAACATACATTAAAGGGTCCTTAACACAATTTTCATTGGTTAACAAATTCTGTTTTTGTTTTACAAACCTCTCCATCTCTTACCTGGAATTTTACCCCCTTATACACAGCATTTTCTATAATATTTATGTCTCCACATTTTATTTGTCTATTTCCATGCAGTAAATATTTGTAGCATGACTCATTTAAAGTTACTAATGTGTTGCTGTTGGTTGAGTTGGGAGTGACACCAACTATGGTTCTCTTGGACTCATGAGGTAGTTCCTGTATTGAATGTTTTCCAGTTCAAGTGTTTCTCCTTCCTGGGTACATGCTAGGATAATTTAACAGGAACTTTGCTATATTTACATGTATGGTTGTATATGCACATACACACAATCACCTCTTTCCAGGTTGTAATTATCTGCTACTAAGCATTGGCAGATTGTCAGACTCCCACAAGTTTATTAAGTGCAACTAAGATTAATGTCATCAGTCTTCAGCTGAGTGATGTTTCCAAACTCTGCCTGATCATTATGATCCACAATCACCTGTTCTATACTCAATTAAGTCAATTGTTTCAAAGCAATAACCATCTTAATAGAACATTCAATATTCATATACATAAACTTACTTTTTTTTCTACTTTAACAGTGTTCCTTCTTGACACCTGACTAACTTCCCTCACATTGTTTTTTGATGTTGTTGTTGTTTTGCCCTTTTTGGGTCACATGCAGCGATGCTCAGGGGTTACACCGGGCTCTGAGCTCAGGAATTACTCTTGGAGGTGCCTGGGGAACCATATGCGATGCTGGGGATCCTCGAACCCCTGTAGGCCGTGTGCAAGGCAAACGCCCTACCCACTGGACTTTCTCTCCGACCCCTCACATTGTTAAGTCTAAATTAAAATACACTTTTATAGAAAGTCTTTTTCACCAATCAAACCATATTTCATTGAATTATTAATGTATCACAATACTTTGTGCTTCTGGTTCCAGGAAGACCATAATTCTATACCTTTTCATCAGTATCCCAGTGTCTATACCTATTTTCTAAGTATAATTTCAATAATATATTTTGAACTAAATTGTCTTATTTTCTTATTTCCATATTAGTGTTTGTATGCCCTAAAACATAATATAAAACTAGGGGGAAAAGTGGAAGAAGGTATGCACAAAGACTTACTTCCTCCAAATGAATCCAGTTATAAAACTTTATTAGTGTATTACTTTTAAATCCCTTTTCAGGCGTAGGTAATTTATTATCTCCAGTGATGATTAGCAAAGGTTATTATCAATATTTAGATCCATTCTGCTTAGGGTTACTTTCACCATTACATAAGGGAAATAATCAAAAACATAGCACACATAATAATACCTTATACTGCCACCCTCTGCTTCTTTGCTTTTTTAAAATACATCCTTGTAGAAATACATACATTAAAATAACGTTACATCTGAACTGTAATTTACTGCCTCCAAAGCACAGCTTGTCAAACTATAAAATGGGGTAATACAAAGTTTACTACCAAGATTGCAAGAAACAATAACTAATGGCATTGTTTTTATTATAGCTCCAGAAATTATCAAATTCCAGGGCTCCTGGGAGAGTTGGAATAAAGAAAAACATTCTAGGAAGAGATGAAATTACTGCAACTCTTCACAACGGTGTTTCATAAGGGTGTGTGGAACAACGTGATATTGCAAGTACTGAAAAAAAAGTTTTCCCTAGCCCATGAAAATGAACCACTCTTAGGAACAATCTGTAAAGAGAATAGAGAAAAATGTAGTATATGGAGGTCATGCAGAGGATCACGGAAAGTTTTTCAAGTTATGTGACAATTATGTTTGTCATACAACAAAGATATTGATGACAGGGAAATAATTTGAAGATGATAAAGAACACACCAGAGGGCAGCGAGTTCTGAGAAGGAAAAAGAGTTTAAGTGGAGACACAGTTAGGCTAGTATTTGGCATTCTTGAAAGATATCCTTTACTTTGAGTAGAGCAAGTCTAGGTCAAAAAGAAGACTGCTGAATACTTTCAAAAGCTATAGTCTCCTTGGGGTATCACTGTCACTTTCACTAACACTATCTTCCTGTTCATCATCGATTTGCTAGAGTGGGCACCAGTAACATCTCCATATTCCTGTCTCATGCTAGTAGAGCCCAAGTATAATTCTATAAAATTATGTAAAAATAAATGTCATTTATTGAAAAGAATTTTAAGAAGGTGGTTAATGTTTCTATACATTGGCAGTTTCCTGCTCCATTATCTTTGCATTCGTTATCATTGGTCAAGTGTTTGAGCATAAAAATATTTGGCAACCAGATTTCTATAATTGGCTATACATTCTTGTAAGGCATTGTCATTTTGTTTAAAATGAGTTGATAAGAAACTAAGGGCTAAGTTGTTAAAAGAATTTGATGCAATGGAGACCTGATAAGGGTCGAATTTCAAACAGGCTATTTGGTGCCCACTTTTCCTCCCTTTACTCAAGTTGTTTACTTGACTACGTGAATAAAGTTACTGGTCTTATGAAATTCACTTCTAAATAAGGAATTTCCGAACAAAAGTGTAGATACAAGTTTGTATCCTGAGCAAAGCAAAACTGGCGAATGTGTGTCAGCATGTGGGGGCTCAGGGGCGAGGGAGTGGGGAAGATGGTTATGTTACTTACGTCATCAGGGCCAGGAGGTTTCTCTCTGGTGAACTGACATTCAAGGGAGACTTGATTAACACAAAGAAGAGCCACAAAGAGATCTGTGAGTTCAGTATTCTGAGAGTTCTGAAAATATCATTGTTCTAAAGCTGCAAACAAGAGGCCAGAGTGAAAGCATAGTGGGTAGGGTGTTTGCCTTGCATGCGGCCAGCCTGGATTTGATCCTGTCATCCCATATGGTCCCACAAGCACCACCAGAAGTAATTCCTGAGTGCAGAGCCAGGAGTAACACCTGAGCATTGCTGGGCATAACCCCAAAAGCAAAACAAACAAAAAAAACTCAGATAGATAGATAAATAAATAAATATATATATATAAACAAATAAGAAAATAAGTAAATAAATAGATAAACAAAGCAAGCTGCAAGTGAAATACTGAAGGCAGATCAGTATAATTGAAGGACAGGATAGAAAACGAAATCCAGGGAGAATGGAACAAGGCAAGGTGTGGATTAGGCAAGTATTCAACAGCATGATAAAGAGTTCAGATGAACGCTATTGAAATAGGACATCATGAAAGATTTGATAAGAAATATGATCTGGTACATATTTAACAAAAAAAAGATTCTGATACTATGTAAGTAATAAATACATATTTTGGCAATATTACCATGTTAGAAAATTTGTAAAAGCTAGATTTATATGTTATCTCTTTAGAAATGAATCTTAATATGATTTTGATGAAAAGCCTTTAGAATTCTCTAACGGTTTCTTCAATATCTTTGTAGATGAATATGTCAAGATCGATTGATGAAATAGTATACTCAAGTAATCCAAGAACTTTCCTCTGGGTCAAGAATAGAATATTAGATTACTTATCTAATGTTCCTTCCACAGTTTCCTACTTTCTTACAAAGCACTTTTATGTTCTGTGTACACAGATATCTCCACAGATCTAGCAAAATAACAAAGACAATAGTTCCGGGTGATTTCAATGATTCTTGCAAGGCACAGAAAATATCATTTAAAGGGTACCCTATAGACCATCCATATCAGAATCACTTAGGTTACATGCTATAGGTGTAACTACTTTTTAAAGACTACCCGTACGGCAGAGCCTGGCAAGCTATCCGTGTGGTATTTGATATGCCAGATACCAGTAACAATTATAGACCTCATTCCCTGAGGAATGGTTTGAGGCTCTTTATGTTCCTGGAGCAAGCAGGTGCCCTTGGGCTCTTGTTGCAGGAAACAGGTCATATGGAGATGTTACTGGTGCCCGCTAGAGCAAATCAAAGATGAATGGGAAGACAGTGACTTTTAAAGAAACTCTGGAGATAGAATTAACTATTGAGCCTTGAGGAAAACCCAAGATCTGTCAAGTTTTCAACATGGGACTCCTGTGATTAGATTCAGTCTTAAGTAACTGATTAACAGGCAGGACAGTTTCCCAACATGAAAAAGTAACCCACTTAAAATGCAAGCAGTGGGGAAACCGATGCTTCTCAACTGACAATATTCTAATTTACTTTGTCTCTATTCTCATTCCACCTCCAATATAGCTTCAACAGTAATGAAAAACAAGAAATAGTCTTTTGAATAAAAATACTGGTGCCGGAGTGATAGCACAGTGGATGGGGTGTTTGCCTTGCAGCGGCCAACTCAGGTTCGATTCCCAGCATCCATATGGTCCCTGAGCACTGCCAGGAGTAACTCCTGAGCAAAGAGCCAGAAGGAACCCCTGAGCATTGTTGGGTGTGACCCAAAAAGCAAAAAACAATATATATTGCCAAACCCTATGTAGTTTTATGAGTAAACTAAAAACAACCATGACTGCTCCCTGAACTACAGCCAGGAGGAATAGACATGGACACCCACTGGATATAATGGTGCTCCATTATATATAACTCCACCCCAGCCAAAAAGGGCAAAACATCACAAGGGTTTCAAGAAAGGGACATCTGTTTTTACTAGTTTGGTAGGATAATTGCTCCAACTAAACAAAGGGAGACAGCAATGTGCTGTCTACAAATGCCCATCTTTCTTTTATCTTTTCTGTATCTTTAATATTTTCCACAGAGAAAATTGCAGAAAAGGACTAAATTCTTCTCAATAGACACAAACTAAATCAACTCTGCTGTAATTTATCTCTTCTAAGTTCTAACATAATAGAGATCTTAAACAATATATGGATGCAGAGCAACAGTCATATTTTTCAATATTTTTCCACAACTTACTCGTATTTATTCAACACGAAAATCTCAAAATACATTTTCTATCTTCTTAAATAAAAAAAAAGTTTGGGCCCCTTGGGATGAACCCAGAGCCACCGCAGAGCCTGGCAAGCTACCCATGGTGTATTCAATTTGCCAAAAACAGTAACAATAATGGACCTCATTCCCAACAAATGGAGATGTTACTGGCGCCCACTTGAGCAAATTGATGAACAACGGAAGACAAGTGATACAAGTGATGGATGGATAAGTCAGTTAGGAAAAGTTTTTTTTTTTAATTTTTTTAAACTTTATTCAAACACTGTGATTTATGAGTTTCTTCACAAGACAGTTGTCACAGCTATTCATTGTTCAACAGCAGTCCCATCACCAGAGCACGCCCTACTGCCACCAAAAGCCACAGCCCACACCATACCCAGCCTGCTTCCCTCGCTGGCTGCACTCACATTGATCATTGTAACATATATATTGGAAAGGTTTTAGTAAAGATCTAATATTAAACTACGTTTATATGTTAAAATGGCTCGTGGCTGCAAGAAGGCGCTGTATCAGTTGTGCCTCTGGGCTGTCTCTCCGAGAATTACCCATAAATCCTGAATCATGGTTGGTCCTAAATGGCAGCTGCCAGCTTATAAGTGCAACCAATGGGTCATTGCAGGTGGGGGAATGAGGGGAGGGGTCTCAATCGCCACCCACCCACAGCAACATGTGTGTTTTCTGACCCCTCAAGCTGTGATGGAACTTGCCAGGGACCTGTCTAGGTTCCCCCTCTGAGAGCTTCTCCGTCAGTTTAGGAAAGATTTTTTAAAAGGAAGAAGAACAGAAAAACTGATTGTAGTAAAGCTTATTATAAATATATAATTAGAATAATGTGATTTAGTTGCTGGAATAGATAATGGTCTATAAAAATAGAGTCCAAAAACAAGCCATGGAAATACAAGGACTTAAATACCTTAGAAGTCAAAACCCAGCTTTGTGGTACTCTTACTACTCAATAAATAATGTTGAAGCAGTTGGCTCTGTGCATGGGAAGAAGTAAACTAAACCTTACCTACTATTGTGAAATAAAATAAATTCCAGATGGACTAAATTCCAAAATGTAGGAAAAAGCTTTGAAGACAATATAAAATAAATATAAGAATACCTTCATTCTGCCCCTTGAGGTGTTGTAGGTGTGGCTGCAGTGCCGATGATTTATGCTAAAAAATGGAGTCTGAATTCTTTACCATGAAATTTGAAAATTTCTTAGTTAGCCTATATTTTCACTGCCCTTTTCCTCTAATCCCTATCTATATATTAAAAATCATAATCAGTTCTAAATAAATGTGCAGACAACAAGAAAACCCAAAGAAATAACTTTTGTAGTCCCTATTATGCTCTGCTAGATGAACTTTGGGAATGGTGGTTGGCTGGCATCCCATATCTGCTCCTAGTAAATAATAAATATTGAATAAATAATGGATACTTCTTCAGTAAATATTCATTTTGTGACAAGTAGAAAGCAAAAAATTTGTCAGTCATTAGAAATTTACCAATGAATAAGAAATAGTCTTTCATATTAAAATATCTTTAAATGACTGAAAAATAGTTATTTGAGACTGGAGAAAGGACACAGTAGGCAAAAATATAGCAGAAGATATAAGAGTGTAATAAACTTGCTAGAGTGATGCTAGAGTGATGGTGCAACAGTTAGGGTGTTGCCTTGCATGTGGTCAAGCTAAGTTCAGTGATAGGCACCTCATCTGGTGTCCCATGCCTCACCAAAAGGGAGCCCTGTGCATAATGCCAGAAGTAAGTGTAGTCAGGTGTGGTCCAAATACACACACATAAACAAACACACAAACACACACACATACACATACACAGAGAGATAGAGAGAGAAACACAGACAATCTGGAGATGAATAAAATCTAGGGAGAGAGAGATATATATAATTCAAGCATGCTTAACAATTGTGTTCTTTTTCTGTTTATTTATCTCATCCTTAAGGTTGTAAGAAACTGGACTGTAGGGACACGTTTTTCAAATCAAAAAGGTGGCAACCTATTAGAGCTTTTCCATATTAAAACATGTTGCTTTGCAAACATAAGCACTTTCTATCATTGAATATCACGCCTCACTCAAGTGAGAGAAGGAATCCGGAGTTCTGACCTCCATCAATGATCCAGAGTCAGGGACTCTGTCTCGTTTGCCAAGGGACAGAAAATCAGATGGGTTGGACATGTAATGCGATTTGGAGACGACCACTGGGCTAGAGTCATTACCGACTGGATCCCACTGGAAGTCAAAAGATCACATGGCTGCTCACCTACAAGATGATCAGACTTCTTCGTCCAAGACACTGAACGAACGATCTGAGGCTCTTCATATTCCTGAAGCAAGTAGATGCCATTGGGCTACACTGGCTCATGACAGGGTCAATTGGAAATGTTACTGGCGCCCACTGGAGCAAATAGATGAATAACGGGATGGCAAGTGATCAAGTGAACAACTGATCATTGAGAGGGTATAGAACTCTAGAACTCTAGATTACTGGCTATCAAGTATAATATGTAGAATGAAATAAGTATATTTGTAAGTGAGGCTAGATTACTTAAAAGATACATAGCTTGAATCCAGAACCTCAACGGTGCTAATGGAGTGAAAATAAGGATGATATTAGAAAATGTCTTATTAAAATTATGCTTCAAGGATTACTGTAACTATTCACAAAAAATTCACTCAATTTTTTCCAAATACCAGGAATTGTGATCTTCATTTCTTAAGTCCTAAAAGACCATCATATGTTCTGTGTGTATTTATCTGTTTATATCAATCATTATCTACATCACTATCTCTATTTATATATCTAAAGGAAGAACAGAAGAGAAAAAAACTAGAGATAATCCCAGTGGATGTATTGATAAGACTCAATAAATTAAATTGAACACTACCTGTATCAACTGTGAAACAGAACTTCTTTGAGTGTTTTATTTAGTAAAGAGGCAACAACCTATTATTTTGTCAAGTAATTGTCGAAATTTTAAGCAAAAGTACCCTAAGACCTAAATGTTATGTTTGTCAGGAAATAAAACAGAGGATTTGTTTTTCCTTCTTAGGCACCCATTTCCAAGGAGTAAAGTAGGAGTGAACCTGGTTCTATAGAAATGTTCACTTAACAAAGACAATGAAATAGAAAATGAAAAAAGAACAACAGAAAACAACATTTTAAAAAAATATCTGTACACTGCATTTAAAAGAACGAATTAAAGTGTATGAAAGTGATGGAAAGATGGAATACTTCAATCTGTTTAAGTCGTAATTAAAACTCAACACTCCTAAATGTCTTTCCTCTACTACATCAAAATCTCTCTCATTCAAACCCAAATGTAAATGGTTAAGCTGTAGTTTTCAACTTCTCTTTAGAGATATTTTTTTAGAAAACAACAGCAGCAATACAATTCTGGTATTTTAACCTAGTTCTTTTTAGGTTCTATAGATAAGGAGACTTACAGTTACAAAGTTTAAATGAACACCAAAGATCAGAGTTCTGAGCTTTGGAATTCAGAGACTTCAATTTCTCCATGAGAATTTCTTCAACTAACATCATTATCTTTCTCGGTGCTCTTTGCATATTGTGGATATTAATTCAATTATTTTTACAACAAAATTAAGTTTGACAGAATATTCAGATTTTGTTTCAGACAAAAAATGACTTCATCTCAAAATGTTCCTTATATAGTACATTCTTAGCTGACAAAATTCAATGCTATAATCTCTAAAGTGGTCTTTGACACAACTTCCCCCATTTGTCAGTTTAAGTATTTTGCTTACTCTCAATAAGTATCAGCCATCTTTACTTTGTCTTGCTTTTAGTGGGCAATGTCACCGCTTAATATAAACTGTATTTTAAAATATTATTAATTAGTTTTCCCCTGTTTATATTCACTTTGTGCCATGTAGTATATATAACCATAACTTCTGGCCTAAGAGAAACATTATCAAAAGTAACTTTATCTGTCCTTCATTTTAATTCCTATTTGAGTTCCAAATATAAATATTCCAAATTCTATGTTGATAAATATATAAAGTAATAAACATAGTACCTTTGCTTATATGCCAATGTTTTCAGCAACAGGATGAATGCTTCATTTTTAAAATTAGCAAGACCTTGAAGATACCGTTATGTAATTTATTAAATAAGAATTAGGAGACATCAGAAACATAGAAAGGACACACAAAAATTCTATTACAAATGCAATGAAGACTTTTTATCTTTATAGGTTATCGCTGCTTAAATATATATTAACTATATTAAAATTTAAATATCCAATAGGAAACTAAAGTGAGCATAAATTTATAAAATTCCAAGTTGGTATACATCTAAAGAGCTAATATTACAAAATGACTTTTTTTCATTTTCTTATTTTTTGGCGATGCCATCCTTGTTAAAGTATAAGAAAAAATGTTCAAACTCGTTTCCTAAAATAACCGAAGTATATTTTATAATGAGCAACATTGGATTAAATTATGAATTGCATAAATATTTTCTGATACCAAAATGTATTTAGATGTGGATATACAATAATACAATTATTTCCTGTACATTTCAGCGATAAAATGGTCTAAGCATGCTCTTTAAAATTTTAGTGATTATTTTAAAATCTTAAAAAGAAGAAATAAAAACATGCCACTGATGTTGGTTACTTTCATTATACAAAAAAATATCTGAATTAATTTCAACACACAATCAAAATGGTTGTTTCTTCCTTTTAGGATAGATGTTAAAAGAGAAATAACCAGGCAGTATTATCGTAGGTGAGACTGTTGGGGCTAGGGAACAAAGCTCCATCTAACGGAGCTAGGTTCATTTCATATTTGTGTAATACCATGGAAGAAATTAGGTTTCAATAAAGTCCATTTTTGTCACTGCGTGGAGCAATGAATATCACACACAGCAGGGCACAGTGGCACCTGGCTGTCCAGACCCCAGTAGGGCACAAACCATCTGGGGGTAATTACAACAAGGTATTCTTTAAGGACCAGATGGGACCCAGGGACAGAAGCCCTTACCCCTCCCAGTCATTTACAACATAATTCCTTTCAATGATATACTTAATCCTCCCACCAGCTATGCTTTTCAGCTTGCTGTTGTCACTGTTCCTTTATGTTAATTCAGTGGCAGACCGAGAAAGGGGGGAGGGGGAAGAGTGTGTGTATGTGTGTGCGTGTGTGTGTGTGTACGTGTGTGTGTGTGTGTGTAAGAAAAAAGGGAGGGGAGGGCGGAGCCACCGGTGCCTCTAGGGACCAAAAGAAATTATTCATCCCTAAATTGTTTCCACCACAGCAAGTACAGTAACAATTTTTTTTTTTTTTTTTGAAAAAGAGGGCTGAAATTATCCTAAAGAAGGTCAGCGCGCCAGCCCTGTGAGGCACCAGCTGAGGTTTACTCAGCCACCTGTTAGCGAGAAAGCTCTCTCCGCAACACGCTTAGGATGCATTTAACCAGTTTAAAGGGTCTTTATTGACAGGCCGGCCACCTCCATTCAGCAGGCCCGGGCCCTGGGCCTGCTTTGTGGTCATACGTAGCACACAGCCTTAATTCAATTACGCTGTAAGCCTATCCAATCTGCATCACTGCCCTTTCACTTTTATGCCATTTGTCTTGTACGTTGTAAAGAATTTTATTTAGAACAGGGAAAGGCACCCCACCACCCAGTTGTCTATTTTTCATTTAAGGTTTGTGCTGCAGGTGCGCGGGCACCTTTCAACTCCCCTACCGTATTCATCTTTAAGTGATATTTTTAGAGGGCAGCATTATTTATTGTTTGATGACAATGCTTTCTCGTGTCTGAGTTTTATTTTTTTTTAATTAGGTGTATGTTCAAACTCCAGCCTACTAACAAGAGTATCTGAACTTGAGCATTGAAAATTCAGAAGAAGAAAGTGAAAAGATAGACACAGACAATAAAGAAAAATGATAATTTGCTTTGTTCTATTTTTAATTGGAAGAGAAAGGCAATACATTTCTTAGGCTGAGTGTTTCATCTTGGGATTTTTTTTTCATGTTGGCATCATAAAACATACCAGATTATGTGACTAGGTGAGAAATTGAAAAAACTCTGCCTTAGGTGAGATTATAAAATTGGTGAAATCTGCTCATATTCTTTGTATCCATAATTTTGGACATTGGAGTAATACTTATCAGATCAAAGTCTTATGTTTTAAAACAATTCAACAACAATGGAACCATGAAATATATTTTATAGTAGGAACCATGACGTTTATTTTTATAATTGTGTTTTTCTTAAATGGAAATGTTATCTCCTTTAGTATTGTTTTACATAGTATTCATAAAAGCCCACCCCTACATCCTTAGCCCTTTCCAATTGAAGGTTTTATGGATCATTCCAAGTCAAAGTTCCCTCAAATCATTAGGTGAATTGCCATGGGAGATGAGGCGCTTTAAAGATTGGAAAAGGGAAAGTTCTTTAGGTGTCACATCTATTTCCCAGCCAGATCAAGGAAAACAAATTGTTGGTGATAGACGAAAGCGTCATTCAATGATAGAACCCTCCTAAGTCTGTTCATTGTTTAGAAAAATCCAGTCTCTTTCAAAATCAAAATCAGAATACATGATGATGGACCACAAAAATTGATCAAGACATTTTGATAGGTCATAAATAAAATTTTATATGCCTTGAAAAATCAATATGATTTAAACGTCACTTGCATATGCAAATTATTTTAATGTGCTTCAACAATTCTTTGTAATTTCATCTGTTTCTTCTTATATATTCCATCTTTGTAAGTCAGATATCTAATAGCCAATAGCTTCTTGAATTAGAGATTGAAATTTAATTTTCTAATTGTTATTTTTATTACATATAAATTCTTTTATGGGTATTTAAAATTGTGTAATTTTGACTGTAACTTCACAATTCCATAATCTTTAATATATATTATATATTAAATTATATAGCACACAATAGGGTTCTTTCAATTTCTAGTAAAAATAACTCTACGTACAAAAGGTCTACAATGACATGAAAACTATGAGAAAAACAATGACTCTAAAGCTACTAAGTCAGTATATGACTTTAGTTACTTTAAAAACTTTACTTTTTTGTATACCTATACAAACATTTACTCAATGAAAGTTGCACAGTGTCACAGTTCTTTATGAAAAGCACTTTACATTATATATATATATATATATATTTATTTTTTAAATATTTATGACTTTTTCAGGGGTTCAGATATATGAACTTCAGTTAGAATATTTAACTAAGAATATTAGCATTCTTAATATAAATTGCAAAAACTCAAACACACATTTTAAACTTCTAGAAAATACAAATAGCAAATTTAATATGTTTAAATAACAAAAAAGACTAACAAATTTTTGTGTGGGGGAATGGAATTTGAACCACAAATAGCAGTGCTCAGAGTTGTGCAAGGCAAGCACCCAAACCACTATATTATCTCTCTGACCCAAGAATAATTGTGAATATATGTTATTCTGATTTAATATTGAAAAGAAAAATTCAACTTTAACATATGTAAAAATATCAAAAAACACCATCATGTATAGAAGACTTTAGGAATAGTATTTATTTTTTACATACTCATCTAAGGATAGATTTGGAAATATTCAAATATAAAAATGTGATGTTCATATATAGAAGAATATAATTTTAGATTTGCAGTTTCTGTCCAACTCAAGGCACCTTCTGAGATATTAAAGAGTATTTTATAGAGAACTACCACTTCAAACTACCACTTCAAACTACCACTGTTCTCTGAGCAGCAGTGCTCAGAGAGAACTTTCTTTTCAATTAGATTCTCAAGCCCACTTAATGGTTATCGAATAGAATATATGTAAATGTCTCTAAACTAATTATTCATTTTGAGTTCAAATAATCACTCCTGTGTCAGACACACTGACCCTAAAATGTGCATTGAGCTATTTGCCCACCTTGAATCTTTCAAAAATTATCTAAAGCATCATGAGAAGAATTGTGTGTATGTGACATTTCTCTGCTGTTGAGTCTAATATTAAATAATGTGAACATGCTGCCATGTCTGGAAAAAAAAAGAGAAAGACTAAATAGACTCACTAATTCAGTGGGCAGTATAGCAAGTCAGTGTTTTTTTTTTTCTTTTTTGGACCACACCCGGCGATACTCAGAGATTTCTCCTGGCTCTGCACTCAGGAATTACTCCTGGAGTTGCTTGGGGGACCATATGGGATGCCCGGGATTGAACCTGGGATGACACTGGCCGGCCACATGCAAGGCCCTACCCGCTGGACTATCGCCCAGGCCCAAGACAGTGGTTTTTAATTCATCAATTAAATAGTATCTGGCAAAGTTAATCAACTCTTTGTTGCTGTAGTCATGCTTTGCCGTTTTTTTTTGTTTGTTATAATGGAAATAATACATGGCTTTCCAAATTGAGAAACAAACATGAATGAAGTTTTACTGAAAAAGGGGCAAAGATGAAAATACAAAATTAAATTACAACATATCAAATTTTAACAAAAATTACCTTTTAATCTTTTATCATTACCACCCTAGAAACTCTGAAAAAGATTATAGAACAATGATCAATTTTCATGGTCCCAAAAATGTATTTATCTAGTCTCCTAATTATCGCTAAAATGAATTGTATCTGCCTATTTTTCTATGCTTGCTATTTTAGCAACTTCTTCCAGTGACATTTGATCTTGAGATTGCACTAGAATACAATTTGTGTTAAATATGCAAAGGTTTATTTGCATTGAGAAAGACTGCATGAGCCAGAGAGACAGCGTAGGAGATAAAGCACTTACGTTGCACATAGTTAAATTTGGATCAAACACCTCACCACATGGTCCTCTGAGAAATTCTAGGAGTGGCCCTAGCACACCGGGCCAGGAGTACCTCAGACCACTCAGATATTACCCAATTCTCCTCCCCTACAAAGCAAAATGTACAAACAGGATATCAATGTCTTATTGGACTGAAATGTATAAATACGAGCAGGAAGATGAGAGTAGGAGGTAGAATTTTGTGAGATTGTGCATTTGATGTGTTTGGAATTCTGGAGAGTGCGAATGTTGAGTGGATGTGAATATCTCCAAATGTATGCACATCTACTTCATGTAGAAGAAATTATAATGAATGGGTTACTCCCGGGGGCCCACATAGTACATATTACATGAAAGTGTTACATAATGAGAAATATTTAAGCAATATTTAAATAAAATCTTAATCTTTTGCAACCTTTCTGCTTTTTTTGTACTAATAAGAAAACTAAGCTGAGAGAACTTAGTTTTTTTTTTTTTTTTTTTGCTTTTTGGGTCACACCCGGCGATGCTCAGGGGTTTCTCCTGGCTCTGCACTCAGGAATTACTCCTGGCGGTGCTCGGGGACCATGGGGGTGCCGGGGATCGAACCCGGGCCGGCATGAGCCGGCCTCGTGCAAGGCAAACGCCCTACCCGCTGGGCTATCTCTCTGGCCCATTAGTTTTTATGCAATGTTACATTACTAATAAAATAATTATATTATACACCTACACCAAGACTTCACAAATTTCAAGGATTAGATGAAGTCATGCAATTTGGGGAAACTATTAAACAATCTCACTTGGATATAAAAGGATTGGTTGAAATCCTGAAAGGTTCCCAACAATCCTCCTCGACACTCTCTAGATGCTACTTAACATAAACCAAATAATCAGCTACCTTGTTTGAAATAAACTTATCTGTTGCAATAAGACTCAAATTCATCTTAGTAGCCTTCTATCTGAAATGAATGTTGAGTCTCCATAAGTACTGAAATTGATATTTGAATAAGTGAATTATGTATTTACTTTGTTCCTTACTACCTCTGGGAGATTTGGTCCATGTTGGGGAATGGAGTTTCAACTAGTTTATTTTACAGAAGGAAAGGAAAGGAAAGGAATGTATGCAAAAGTTGGGTACTGGTGGTACTAGTGCACACTGAGTCAGAGAATTCAGGATGGCCTGATATACACACCATATATATATGGTGTGTGTATATATATACATATACATATATATACCATATATATATGTATATATATGGTGTGTATATATATACACCATATATATACACACCATATATATACACACCATATATATATATATATTTAAACTCCACGATAGATAGAGAGAGATAGATAGAGAGAGAGATAGATCATAAATAGATAGATAGATAGATAGATGATAGATAGATAGATAGATAGATAGATAGATAGATGATAGATAGATGATAGATGGATAGATAGATAGATAGATAGATAGATAGATGATTGATAGATAGATAGATAGATAGATAGATAGATAGATAGATAGATGATAGATAGATAGATAGATAGATAGATAGATAGATAGATAGATAGATAGATAGATGATAGATGATAGATAGATAGATAGATGATAGATAGATGATAGATAGATAGATAGATGATAGATAGATGATAGATAGATGATAGATAGATAGATAGATAGATAGATAGATAGATAGATAGATAGATAGATAGATAGATAGATAGATAGATAGATAGATAGATAGATAGATAGATAGATAGATAGATAGATAGATAGATAGATAGATAGATAGATAGGTAGATAAGGTTCTGCAGATATCATTACAAATTTTGGAAATAGTTCTTAGTAGACCTGACTAGCCAATCACTCTGAGCGGACCTATCTAACCAAGCCATTAGAAATAGAACAGATTGACATACATACTTGCTTTTCTAGTCTCATTCCTTCTACATTAAGTCAATAAATATTCAAACCTTTTATATTTGACTTTCTCATGCAATTTCTAAACAGAGTATTTACATTCATGCACATGGTCTATCAGAATAGCATCGACATTCTCAATAGTGAACATACGCAAGATCAATGTGTATAATAAGCACCTTAGATTCCCCCAAGAAAGCCAGAGGAAAAAAAATTATCATTATGTCCACCTTACAAATAATGACACTTAGGTTCATGTAACTGAACTAAAGTTTAGGTAATATGATTAAAAGAATGTTACCTATGTAGTAATATTACAATCATCAGCAAACTTCCCGAACCCTCAACCACTCACCTTCTGTCACCTGTAGTCTAATCATCCCCACCCTGTCATCCCACTATATGTTAATATCAGTTTTGTAAACCAAGGCCACAGGTTTGTCATCACGCACAGAGCCTCTTTCTGTGTCTTGCTTCTCTCAGTATCACAGATGGTGAGTTCAGCCAGTGTCTGTCCTCCTTGTTTCTCTTCTTCTGATTGTTTTGCTTAACACAATGCCCTCCAATCCCAAACCATCAGACTATAAATCTGGCACCCACTATCACTGTGACCTACTCTCTCCACAATTGTTTGCTCATTAGTTAACTGGTCCAACAAAACTACCAATTACTTGGTAAGTTCTTGCACTAAAGCTAAAGATGAAGTGAGGAAATGTGAGAATGAAAGACAAAATCCAAGAGGGAAAATACTCCACGGAGCAATCACCACAGAGACTGTTCTCCCCTTCTTGGGTCTGCCAGCAGATTTTCTCATTCCTTGCTTCCAATGACTATACTATTCATCCTTCAAGTCTTGGTTAAAATTTCTGCTCAATCACCGTAATGATTCTCACTACTAAAACAAAATCTCACCCTCCTTGCTTTCTCTGTGGCCCATATGTCAATCCAGTTGAAATTACAATTACTGTAGAATTTGTTTTAGTCTTTGTCCAAAAAATATTGAAGTATCTGAGAGCATTCTCACTGTGGAAAGTTAAGGAAAGTTACATAGGACTTTCAGATGATAAGTGTTGACTTGACCACAGGAAAGAGAACTCTTCAAGTGGGCTGCATGCAGTATCCGATATGTATTTATTAAAGATTATTCTGGCTACATTGTAGAAACAGAATTAGAGTCTAAATATGTGTCTTTTGAGAATCTCATAAGAGTGGTTTAGCATCTTGAATAAGGGTGTTGGAAATGACTGGAGTAATCTGAGTATCTGTAGAAATATTTAAATGACAAAATCCACAGGATCTAATGGATTAAATGTGGAGGTGATAATGATTAGGCAGATTACAGCTTAACATGATTTTTTTTGCTTTTTGGGTCACACCTGGCGATGCTCAGGGGTTACTCCTGGCTCTGCACTCAGGAATTACTCCTGGCGGTGCTCGGGGGACCATATGGGGTGCCGGGGATTGAACCCGGGCCAGCATGGGCCGGCCGCGTGCAAGGCAAACGCCCCTACCCGCTGGGCTATCGCTCCGGCCCCAGCTTAACATGATTTATTTGCCAAAAAATATTTAAACTCTTCTTGCTTTTTTGAAATATATGTATACTTTGCATGTGTGTTTATGCTCTTTTCAAAATGTATGCAAATATTTATCAAAACATTAGTTTTTATGTTCATAATAGTTGGAATACAGAAACAACCTGTCTGTCCAAGAACAGAAGACTGGATAAAGAAACTATGGTATATTGCACAATGGAATACTATGCAGCAATCAGGGAAAATGGAGTCGTGTAATTTACCTACAAAAGAATGGACATGGAGACTGTCATGTTTTTTGGAATCAGTCAGAAGGAAAAGGACAGATATAGAATGACTGCATTTATTTGTGGGATATAAATATATACCAGTGTTCTAGTAATTGTTGGAAATGGTAACACTAGACTAGAACTGAGCATTGAATGCAGGCAAAGGGATATACATGATAACTCATAAATGTATATATGGATACATTTATGAGATCCATAATATTTATTTATGAGTAACCACAATATTTAAGAGATTGTAGAGAGGGAAACAGAGAGAAGAAGCAGAAGCAGACAGAGAAGCAGATGAAGATGAAGATGAAGGAGGAGGAGGAAAAAGAGGAAGAGGAAAAGGAAAAGGAAGAAGATAGAAGAAGAAGAAGAAGAAGAAGAAGAAGAAGAAGAAGAAGAAGAAGAAGAAGAAGAAGAAGAAGAAGAAGAAGAAGAAGAAGAAGAAAGAAGAAGCAGAGGAAGAAGAAGAAGAAGAAGAAGAAGAAGAAAAAAGAAGAAGAAGAAGAAGAAGAAGAAGAAGAAAGAAGAAGCAGAGGAAGAAGAAGAAGAAGAAGAAGAAGAAAAAAGAAGAAGAAGAAGAAGAAGAAGAAGAAGAAGAAGAAGAAGAAGAAAGAAGAAGCAGAGGAAGAAGAAGAAGAAGAAGAAAAAGAAGAAGAAGAAGAAGAAGAAGAAGAAGAAGAAGAAGAAGAAGAAAAAAGCAGAAGAAGAAGGAGGAGGAGGAGAAGAAGAGGAAGAAGAGGAAGAGGAGAAGGAAGAGGAAGAGGAAGAAGAAGGAGAAGGTGAAGGAGAAAGAGGAGGAGAAGGAGAAGGAGAAGGAGGAGAAGGAGGAGAAGGAGGAGAAGGAGAAGAATAAGAAGAAGACCTTCAAATGATAAGTGGATAAAATGTTGATTTGTTGTGACAGTGGCGTTTGGAGTAGGGCAGTATTGTGAGTGAAGATGGACTATTGCTTTGTACCCTCTAGAATGTGCATGTACAGATGATTGTGTGTGACAGGCAGGAAGCCATCTATAAATCAAGTTAAAATGTGTTTGAAAATGGCATCCGTTGACTAAGAATGTATGTTATCCTTGGAATAACATGTTTATATAAACATGAAATATAACAACATGTTTTATAAACATGTGGAGTTTACTTTGTAGGAAAATATGCATGCTTTTTAGCACCTCTGTACAAAACTGTGGAATTGAACTTCCATATGACCCAGCAACCGCACTTCTGGACATCTTTTCCAAAAACCCTAAAAACTCAATTTAGAAAAGTCGTGTGCACTCCTGTGTTTTACAGCATTATTCACAAGAGACAAAATATGGGAACATACCAATTGTCCAAGAACAGGTTAATATCTAAGGAAGCTGTTGCATATACACTGTGTAATACTACTCCGTTGTAAGAAAAATATAAAGGCATAAAATTTGCTATTATACATACAAAACTGGACAGTACCATACTGAGTGAAATTACTCAGGAAGAGAAGGGGAGACACAGAAAGTCTCTGTCATATATGGGATATAAGACTCATTTGGAAATAAATGCCCAATAGCAAGAGAATCATACTTTGTTAAGTTCCTACTTAACTCTCCTGTCTGTAGGGATGAGGGTGACAGAAGGACACTGGGAACAGTGGTGGAGGAAAGTAAACACCTGAGCGAGAGTGTGGTTTTGGGACATTTTATGTAGGAAACAAATAATAATAGTTTGCAAACTGTTGTGCTCAAATAAAATAAAATTATTATATGTGTGTATGCGTGTGTGTGAATGTGTGTATGCATGTGTGTCTTTTTTATTGAATCACTGTGACATACAGTTACAAAGTTGTTCATGATTGAGTTTCAGTCATACAATATTTCATCACCCGTCGCTTCACCAGTGTACATTTCCCACCACCAATTCCCCATTTTCCCTTTCCTTTATGCCCGCCCACACCCTTCTGCCTCTATAGCAGGCATCTTTCCTCCCTCCCTCCCTCCCTCCCCTCCCTCCCTCCCTCCCTCCCTCCCTCCCTCCCTCCCTCCCTCTCTCTCTCTCTGTTTCTGTCTCTGTTTTTTTCTCTCCTTTTGGACCTTATGGTTTGCAATACAGTTACTGAAAATGTTTTCAGCCTTATATTCCTTTACTTCCTTTCCACACTCAGTTCCTGTCCAAAATGATCATTCCCAACTATCGTTGTCATGCTAATTACTTCTTTATCTCAACTGTACCACTAAGACACTCTCATGGAAAGCTTGCAACCATTGACCAGTTCTCCTGGCCCCTGTTTTTCCTGCCTTGGATAGTAGTCGCATACTATGTTGTTTTTACACCCCAGAAATGATTTCAATCATTCTATATCTGCCCTTTTCCTTCTGACTGATTTCAGTCAGCATAATACTCTCCATGTCCATCCATTTATAGGCAAATTTCATGACTTCATTTTTCTAACAGGTGCGTAATATTCCATAGCATAGATGTAACATAGTTTCTTATTCACTCATCTTTTCTCCACCTGGGTTGCTTCCAGATTCTGGTTATTGTGACTAGTACTGCAATGAATACAGGAGTGCAGATGGTGTTTCTGCTGTGTGTTTTTGGGCCCCAAGGATATATTCTCAGAAGTGATATTGTTGGGTCAAATGGAAACTCAATTTCTATTTTCTGATAAATGTCCTTGTTGTTTTACAAAAAGGATGAACCCGTTGTTTTCCCACCAAAATGTAACTTATTAAAAAACAAGTTTACAACTGCAAAAAAAAATACTTATGATTAAATCACTTTAAGTAAAAAAAAAATCTGAAATCAAAAGAACAACTACAATATTGCAGAAGAAACAATATGTATTTTCAGAATTTTCAATACGTGATATTGGTATTAGTTAATTAATTGCCAGTCTCTTATTAATTTATGACATTTACTCCTTATCCTTTTAAAAGGCTCACTATGGAAAGTATAGAGCTAGAAAAGATGACCGCATATTGCATATGGCGGCATGACTCAACAGCAAACTTCTCTGAGTCATGTATTATTTTCCCAATTTCAAAGATATTAGATTCCTATAAAGAGTTTCTATTATCTGGCAGATATGAACACACTTTAATGATATTTTAGGAGAAAGAAAAAAGTTCAAACTAGAATTTGATTCACATATTCCTTCCTTTGGTTCATTTTTCAGGTCATTGATATGTTCATTCATTTAATAGCTATATATTGAATTCTTGCCACATGCTCTGTACCATGCTAGATAACCAATGGCACAGAGAGATGAGAATAATCCCCACCATCCTAAGTATAAATAAAGCAAAATCCACTACAACAACAATAAACTTTGATGCAAAACGGTCCCAAACTTTTAGATTATACACACATAACTCACATACACATACAAACATATATACATATATAAACACATATTGGTGTATATATACATATATATGTGTATACATGTATATTATATAGTAGTAAATAGTCATATACTCTTTATGAACTTCGAAATACATGCAGGAAATTCAGTAATAAAACAGAATTTAATTTAATATAACAACACAGCGATGTTTATTTTCTTTCATTTTCTGCTTACTGTGAAGCACTATTAATTGTTTAAGTGTCTGAGTATACTTTTCAATGAAAGAGGTTTTGACTATAATAACTTTCAAAGTATTACAATGCAATGATCAAAGTCTTTACTCCCTTTATACTTTAATCCTTCTATAATTGCCATTTTGTGTATTTAATGCCATTGCCATATTTTCGGGCTTGGACAACAAAGGTCATTCTTGTCCTTCTGTGCTCTGGGGATGCCTTATTGAGGCCACACATGGAGAACAACTATGAGCTCCTCCTCTTTGCTCCTTTTTCTTAAAACGGTTTAAACACCATCTGATTAAAGATTGTGCCACTAGACAACTTTCTACCAACAGTTGGTTGAAACCGAAGGCTACTTTGTTCACAATCTGGAAAAGCCTTGTATATTCTCAAGTGCTCACATGAAAGAAGTACAGAAGTTTCCTAGCTTACATTAAGTACTTTTTTTAACAACTTGCTGCACATTCTTTAGTTTACCCAATGAAAGTCTTCAAAATCAATTATGCTTATTTTGACAACAATAGAACCTCTTAAAACAAACACAGGCAATAGTAAAATCAAACTGATAAATATTGAGAGAAAGCCTGGAAAACAAAAATGTCAGAAATCAATTTTGCTTCTATGTGTAAATAAGTAAAATTTCACTAAGAACAAACATCAATATGCATTTTTGGGTAAAGTTTATTAGCTGTCTTCCTCATTACCTGCTCCATAAATCCTGAGGAAATCCCTTCTGGAAAAGGAAAAGCACAATCTGTATGCTTGAAAAACTAAGAAGCGATAAATTATTGCCATAATGACATGCTAATTAAAATTTTGCTTGTAGCTCATGTAAGTGTTTGAAACCCAGCAAATTTCTCTTTTCATTTGTGAAGTGTGAAGGTAAATTGCCCAGTGACAGTGGGACATCGCTAACAAACACAAATTGAATAACATGCTATCTTGCTCTATTAGCCCTGACTAGCATGTCTGAATTAGATATTCAGCACACTCCCCATTGAAGGCCTGATTGATAAATGCTCAGGAGAATTTGTCAAAACAACAGGGCTACACCCAGTGGGACATCAATATGCTCCATTTAGTCACCCACACAGCACTTCCCACATAGGATTGTCACATAAAATTAAGACTAGCCACTAACCAGCCATCAAGCTTGTAGCAGACGTCAGGCAGCCTGTGTTCTGTATGCATATTAGTCACATGCTTAACAATTTGGGCTGTCAGGACAGAAGCATGCAGTGACCTCTGGAGCAGAGGTTGAATTTTCCAACTGTACCGGAACATCATGCTCAGCTGTTGAAGATTTTAGACCATTTCCTGCCCAATCTGTGCACAGATGCAATGCCCTAAGCTATAATCCTCAGCCGCATCCAGATGACAAATGGCAATAGGAAGATTATTGCATTATATATTAAGTACCACAAGTCTGTAAATTATCAGTAAACTACTGTTCAGACTGTCTCCTCAAGCTTTCAGGATCTTTCCCCTCTCCATTCTTTATGAAATAACCTAATAAATATTGGGAGAACCAAGAGATCAAAGCCCAGAGTTTGAATTAGACATCTCCATTGCTAATTAGCTGCTTGAATATCAAACAGTTTTGAACCAGCTGTAATTTAATAAGCCACAATTGAGGTTGCCCTAATTTTGTTTCTCCATTAAAAATTCTTCTCAGGTTCAAATTCGGATGATTTTAGAATTCTTTGTGATAAGCTGTTTTTTACTACTTTCCGTGTAAACATGATTAGTAACAAATACGGAGCATCCAAAAGAAAAACCATTGTATTCTAACAGAATCTTTGATTGGAGCTATTGCTTACATTGAATTAAATTTAAGTTTTAAAATAGGAAGCTACCTGCTCATAATATATTTAAAGTATAGTAAAGTCTTGAATCGCTAAATAAAATATATTCTCTGCAAAGATCAAAAAGCTTGTCATTTTCTAAGTTCAACTTTGCTATCAAGCATGGAAATTTAGATAAACAGTTTATAGTAAATTTCTTAAAGTTTTACAAATTTGCAAACAAAGCTTTTATAAATAGAGTAGCAAGGCATTTTATGATATATTGAAAAGGCCAAACAACTTTTGCTTTTGAAAATCATGTATCTGTTGAAATTCAAGGAAAGTTCATTTGAATTTTTAAGCGATTAATACTGATCATGAGTCTTCATATATTTTGCTAACTTACTTCTGGGGCCTAGAGAAGAAATTCTCATGAATATTATAGATGTACTTCTTATGGCAATCTGTGCATTATGCTCATAGGTATGGAACATGATATCACTATTAGACTTAGTGTTTCTTCTTGTGCATAATGACAATCTGTGACTATTCATCTGCAATTACTATTTCAGAGCTAAGTATGCATTAAATATTATCTTTGACCCTTCATAGATTTCATATATTACAAAGCTTTATACTTTTTAGCTTTTTGTTAGATCTCTGTGGCAACACTATTTAAATATAAAATGAACCTAATAATAGGATTTCTTTCATAAAATATTAATTGCCAAGGAACAAAGATGATTTCATAGTATATATGTATATATTTTGCATATATTTTGTATAAGTGAGCATTGAATCTTTTAAAACTTGGCGAGCTGAAAAATGCTATTAGTGTGAATTTATGTAATCTTCTTTAGAAGAGTTATATTCTGAATTTGATACCAATTTTGTTCAGTTTTCATGTAAGTAGCAACCACAGCTGTAGTGATAGTCTAAACAATGGCTAGAAATCCCATCATGGGAATTATTACCTAAGCATATGAAGCTAAGGAGGAAATAGTCGAACATTTAGTAGTATTAATTTGGTGATTTCTGATCAGAATCAAAACTTTCCTCTTCAAACATAGTTTCATTGAGATTTATTCCATTGACAAGGAATAACTCACCCATATTGAAGAGAAACTCAACAACTAATTCCATTTAAGATGGTCATGTTAATTCTTCAACAATTTTTATAGTTAATTTCTTACGGGTCTTATAAAGTTCCCTTTCTCTATCTCTGCCTCCCCACCCCAGCTTGTAGAAACAAACAAAAAAAAGACAGCAAGGTCTTTTGCCTCAGGCAACAGTCTGCTGATGGATATTGTAGCAGCTGAATTGCTCCCCATTCAGAGTTCTAAGTAAGCCCTCTTTCTTAATTGCCATCAGTATCATCAATGTCACAAACTGAGACCACTGCCACAATTCTATGGCCCTTCGAGCAATATTGCCTTTGGCTTTTTCTCCTGGGGCTTGCTGCAATCTGTGGAACCACTTAGCACAGAATCTTTGTTGACTTATAACAGGTACCAGATGATGCTTCCAGACCGCTACCCTTGTTTTTTGCCCTTCTGGCTGGTGTGCCTGCCACTGGTTGTTTATATGCCCAGATGTTGGGGAATACTAGAGGTTTCTGCTGCCATTTCCATAGAAGAGATTCATGATGGTAGGAATGAACTCCACAGTAGATGAAAACTATGGTTTTAAGAGGCCACCTATTGTTTTTGATCTTGGTGTCTTATTAAACAAGCTCAAAACCCTGTCTGGGCATATTGTATGTCCTGTGATGCCTGAGAGAGTAGATTGCATTTGCTCTCCCTCTTTTCACTGGTTTCTTTGTTACCTCACCTTCACGATTGGCAAAAATCAATGTAAAAACAGTCATACTAGAAAGTTACTTATAAGGATTAGAAAACTGCTAGTTCAAGTAGCTATTTCTTTAGTAAATTTTTTGAAAAGAATGTCATCTCAATAATACAACATTTATTTTCCTATTAATTTAAACTACTTCTTCGTAAGTGTTAAAGTTGTACCAAAATTTATCCATAAGTGTACATACAAAACAATCTGAGAAAAAAAGTGTTACCTATATAATTCTCATATAAGTATATCTTTCAGTAAAAAATAAATTACATATAAAATAAATGTACTTTTCAAGTGTTATACATATAACACTTGAAAAGTTATATGTATAACTTATATATGAAGTTCAGAAAATATATGAAGACGACTGCAGTTGTGAAATAAGTTGCAGTGCCTCTATGTCTGAACTTCCAACATTTGGGCATCAATTATAGGTTTGACATTAAGCCTTTGTATTATTAATTATTGTCTTCCTCAAGTGACAGTAAACACCAGGAAAGAATATATCATAACTCATTTTAAAACTCAATATTTTACCCACAATAGCTAACAGAGAGACTCTGTTCATTGGAAACCTATGGAAAATCAATAGACATTGATAAGCCTTTTGGTTGAATAAGATCATATATGAAGAAATGAATAAGTGAGAAAGTAAAATTTCTGGAATTACTAGGACAGTTTTTAGTTTTTGATAAATTAGCACTGAATAACAAATAAATAATTCCTTGTAGCTAATTCTTAGAATAAGAAATAAGTTAGTTCTGTTATAGGCTCATAGAGTAGTGCCTAAGTACAATCATTCCTTAGCTTCTTATTTCCTCCCTTATCTTCCAGTGCTTTTAAGGAGACTGAAGTCTGGATTCCCTTGGTTTCAGAAAATCATTAAGTTTGAATAAACTATCGAATTATATAAAACAAAAAAACAGTCCTAGAAGAGCTTATTCTTTAAGAGGAATTCTGAAAATTTATTCTTTCATTGTCCAGGATAATACGCTTTGTTAGCATGTCATACCAAAATTGGGTTATGCTATAAAAATAGAAATAAGAAGAGGTCATGCTCAGTATGGTGAATAGCACACAATAGAGCTGGAGAAGTTCCTATATTTTTTTAGCATTTTTACCAGTAGTGGATTTGCTTTACTTCCCATATCTTGTCTGAGGTGGAGAATTCTACCATTTTCCTCTGCCCATTTCTATCATGATTTGCTGTACAGATTGGATTACAGCAGTCTTTTTTGCGTAAGGTTTCCCCGAGGACCACCCAAGTGTTTTCCTGCTGCAAATGGTAACAGCTTGTGATTTTAGTGGGTTGTTTGCCTAAAGCATATAGTGCTGATAAAATAAAAGGGACCTCTGTCCTGCAGTTCACAAGGTTATAAAATAAATCATCTAGAAATTTTTCAAAAGTTTTCTGAACACAGTTCACATTGGTGTTTCTAACACATGATTAGCAATATTTGATCCTAATGAAGTGTGTGTGTGTGTGTGTGTGTGTGTGTGTGTGTGTGTGTGTGTTTAAAATTTCTGACTATACCTTGACTGGTGTGATTTGGATCCATCATGCCTATCCTGCAAAAAAGAAATACCACCCAGTTAATGCCAGTTTGTCTTATTCTCAATATAAAAAATGGGCTTTCCTAGGGTCCTGAATGTAAGCTTGCTGTTACAGAAATGCGTATTACATTACTGTTTCCACCTTGTAAGTACAAATGTAGTATTGCTTTAACCTTAAGTCAAATATTCTATAAAGTTAAAAATGACATATCAGCATAATTGTGTATAATATTTGTTATGCTTATTTTCAGTACTAATGCATAGTTAAAAAACACAATAATGTATACTACAACTAGGAGACTTTTTGTTTCTACAAATAAATGACTCATAAACAGAGTGCTTTTGTACAGGAAAGCATAATGGGTAAATGAGAATTATAGTATCTACTACAGATAATAGATTAAATTATTTAATCCCATTGATATAATTAAGTTCATGTTAGAATTTCACATTGGCCAAAATAATTATTCTATTGTCTCAAATTCACTTCATTTTGGGTGTTTTCATTGAGATTTTATATATACTATATTATTTTACATTATGTATTTTGATATTATAATTATGTAATATTATCTATTATAATATTAAATATTATTTACATTTTATATAAAATATCACTTTCACATCATGAACCTAAAGTAAAACTTTCAATTTCTTGTTCAGAATATTCATTTTATCACTTTCATATTTTATCAAATATGTTGGATTTTCAATCATTTTTATAGTGTAGTTAATATTGAATTAACAAAAATGTTGGATTTTCAATCATTTTTATAGTGTAGTTAATTGTGTAAACCCACTCCTTAAATCCTTAAATTCTTTTAGACCTTTTCACACAGATGCTAGATTTGTCTTTTTTAAAAATTAGGCTACTTTGAGGCCTGAGTACAGCGGGTAGGGCGTTTGCCTTGCACATGGCCAACCTTAGTTCAATCTCCGACATCCCATATGGTCCCTCAAGCACCGCCAGGAGTAATTCCTGAGTGCAGAGGCAGGAGTAACCCCTGAGCATTGCTGGCTGTGACCCAAAGAGGAAAAAAAATGGCCATTTTGTTATTGATCTCATTAATATCTCATTAATGATCTCTTTCACTAACTGCTCTGGTAGAAACTCTGCACAGTAACTATGCATTACTTGACCAGGAATCATAGCTCTTGAAAATCAAGTATCAATCCAGGTCTCTCAAGTTCTTAAAAACACCCTATTTTGCATAACTCTGATTTTTTCTGAATACTATTTTGCCTCCTAAACCAACCTAAACCAAGGTCAGTAGAAATGACCTTACTTTTAGCTACCTCAGAACATGCCTAAGTCAGTTTTCCTCATTTATGTCACCTGCTGTCCTTGCCCAGCCGTCTGTCCTACTTTTCAGCAATCCCTTAAGCCCTGCTGCTATACTTAATCATGATTATCATGATTATGGTGGATGGATCTATCACTGTCGTGGCTTTTCAAGGACAGGTTTCATTTTAAGAAAGTCCTCTTTCCCCACTGAGAGCTCTGCTTACAGGCATGCTCCAAAAACTGCTTACTGCTAGATTCCAACGCAAAATTTAAAACATTTTCTGGCCTAGTGGAAAAGTAAAATGCTCACATTAAGTAAATATTTCATGCAAAAATGTATTTTTCTTGACATTGAGGACTGAAAATTTCCTTAAACTTTGGTATTTAATTCTAACCAACATTTACCTTTTTTATCTAAGCTAATCTTCTCATATATATAATCATTAGATAAAATAGATGTTTCAATTATTGTATTTGCATACACATTAAAATTACTAATAAATGCAATTCATGTAAATATTATTGTTATAGTTTGCTTAGAAATACAAATATCCTTCACGTTTTGCTTCTGCCAAATAAAGTATCTGGAAACAAGATAGAATATAAATGACTCAAGACGTCACAAAACTACAGTTAAAACTTTTCCCAGAGTTCATGAAAGAGAGGAATTTCAGATTTCTCCAATATAATGGTGCTTTAAGGACCACATCCACCATGGTAGCATAACAGATATAAACACTTAAATTGCACATCATCAATAGACCTTCTTTGACACTGGAAAGTAAAATTAATCAACTTAATAATGAGGAGTGCCAGCATCAACTCTGATTATAAGGAACCAAGTTAAGATATAAGACAGTAGTAAATCAGTGAAGTGATAACACAATTTCATTTTGAATTTCATTAAATATGTTTTTAGTAAAAATATATGATCATTATCACAAAGAGTAACACTATATAGTGTTATGCATTCTATGCAAAATATGACATGAAAAACTTCTATTAAAGGATTTAATAGAAGAGATTAAAAACTTCTATTAACGGATTTAAACTTTTTTCACACAAATTCTGTTTCACTCCTTAAGCAGAATTTTTAATTATTCAATAAATGATGATTATAATTAAAAATTTTATATCAACATATCTGTTTCTTTTATCCTTCTCAGTAGTAACACATTTGTTGGAAAACATCTTTCACTTGTATTATATGTGTTTATATGATTGTACACATACATGTACTTAAGATAAAGAAAAATGACTATATAAAACTAATGATGTTATGCACATGCCATTATTTTGGGTTTTTTTGGGGGCAATTACTAATTTCATATCATTGCCTTATAATTGGTTGCCATAAAAGAGAATGAGTCATTCATATAAAATATGGTGGGTTCTTTAAGCTGTATGAGAAATATATATAGTGTACAATATATCCATTATATGTTCCTGATATTTCTAGTTATATGAAACATGACCTAAACCGAGTTAAGTTTATATTAGTTATAAGTTCTTAAGAACAATTTGAGGTGGTTTACTTATGCAAAATAAATCACAGCTAGTTAACAATTTTCAACTATAAGCTTATTGCTTTAATATAAGGTAGTTTCTTAAAAGAAATGTGTTTTGCAACAATAAATAATTTTCAAATAATGAAACTCAGGACCAAACCACAAAGTTTTATAACTCATTTGTAAGAAAATTAATTGCTATAATTCAAAGCACTCAATCTTTGATGTTTTGTTAAGGTAGAACTAACAAACTAATGCAAGAGGCTTCTAAACAATGCGCTAAGGGTTTTGAATTTCCAATTTAACACACTTGGTTTATTTATATTTTATTTACCTAAAATCCAATTTTATTGTTTGCTATTTGATTATATCACTAAAGAAATTTTGAACACACAATTTCATACTTTGTATGTGAAAAGGGAATAAAAAGGTTTGCTGACGATGATGGCAAATTAGAATTGTGGATCTCTTCCCATTTTAAAGGCATGCTATGCTGTTGCTTGATAAAATATTTATAATACATTTTTATCCTACTCACAATATTAACACAAAAGCTAAATTCAAATATATCCTGCTTTTTATTACTATGAAAAGAGATCTATGTGGTAAATGAAAAATTATCTAAAAATAATGAGGGGTCATATCTTTAAAAGACATATTACTGTTGAAAAATATGGCCAAATCACACTGGTTGACTTTTTCTGTAAATGGGTTAAAATTTACACACCACTGGAGATCTGTTTAAGAGCATTTGGGTTAAACACACTGAATCTCCATCCCAAACACAGTAAGGCAGCTACAAGTCAAACATAATGACAGTGCTGATTAATTAGATACTCCTACCCCCAGCACTTCAGAGTGATTTATGGAGACACATCTCCAGTCTGATCCATTGTGCTGACTGGATTAATGGAGTGAGCTAGAAAAATTCACCGGCAACAGTTTCTGGCAGCTGAGCAAAACATTAACCCTTGGAGTTTGCTTATCTGGCCTATTGACAGAATATTAATTATGACAAAACATACATGTCTCACCTAATTATCTTTTAATAGCTTGGTTTATACTTGATGTATAAATATAGATGTATATATAAATATAGATGTATATACTGAGTATATGGATATATTGAAATTCTTTGCATTAAAAAGGAATTGTACATAAACATTTAAGTTAGAGTTAGATTAAATTGTGTGTCCATTATGGTAAGAAGCATAGTTTTATAACCTTTCCCCCTTGACAATATTCTTAGAATCTAGAAATTTTTAGAAAGTTAAAAGAAAATCCTTGCTTTCCAGAAAATATATTGCAGTTGTGATAAGAAATAATCTATGTGTAGATACTGAGTGGTAATTCTAAAAATCAGAGGGATTCCACAATTTCAGAGAGGGAAAAGATATCATTAAAATATGCTGCAGGCCTGTGCTGGCCCGGGTTAGATCCTCAGCATCCCATATGTTCCCCGAGCATCGCCAGGAGTAATTCCTGAATGCAGAGCCAGGAGAAACCCCTGAGCAATGCTGGGTGTGACCCAAGAAAGGAATATATATGTGTGTGTATATATATATATATATATACATATATATAATATGTGTGTATATGTATATATGTATATATGTGTATATATGTATATATACATATACATATATATGTATACATATATATTCAATTAAAATTATGAAGTGTGTCCAATCATATGATAAAATTATAACACATAATACCCGAGGGAGCAGGGCACTGGCTATGCACATGGCAGACTGACATTCAGTTCTTGGCATCCCAATATGGTTTCCTGGTCTCCTGAGCATGACCAGGAGTATATTCCTGAGCGCAGATGCAGGAGCAACCCTTGAGCACTGCCGTGTGTCCCAAAAAACTAAACAAAAATTGGTTATGACACATACGTTTCTGATCAACAAAAGGAATTATTCCTAGTGTCAGAATCTTGTATCTGGATGCGCTAGTCTCAGAACCTCAAAATACAAATGCCTCATCAAGCATTTCTGCAGTTTTTAAAGTTATGTAACACTAACACAGAAGGTTCTCTAAAGTACTTCAAATAATCATGAAAAATTCCAGTAGGTTGAGCTTTATTTATTTTTATGATATCATATTCATCCCAGTTATGTATTTTAAATGTATTTAAAATACATTTTAAAAGCTCAACTTTTAAATGAAAAATGTGGCAAACACACACATTGAGTTATATATATGCATATATGTATATATATATAGCTCAATATTTTAAATAAAAACTCAACTTTTATTTATTTTTGAAAATATGTGATTTATTATTTTTTGCTCTATCATTTTAACATTGGCTTACAAGGAGGATAAATGATAATGTTTTTTTAAGAGCACAACATTAACATAACATGCCTACAGGGGAGTTCCAATGCTTCTTCACCACTATCGAAAACTCTTCTGTTCATTTCTTTTTCCCTAAGGATGTTTTCCCATTGAACATTATCTATTCTTTTATTTTCTTTATATATTACCTCTGAGCAAGACCATTTGATATTTGTCTTTCTCCCTCTGACCTTCTAGTTCTGTACATGTTATAGTAAAATTCAGTATTTTATCTTTTCTTATATCAAATATGTATGTATATATCCTTTCTTATACACAAATTGGGAGGGCACCTTGCATTCGACAGGTAGCGTGTGAAGAGCCGAGCTAGTGTATTGATGAGTACCGATGGCAGATTCTTCAGGTGTTCGGGTCTGACTTTGTCTGGGCCTGGTTCTGTTACCTTCTTTAACGACGAGATGGCATGTCGGATTTCAGAAGGGAGAACGTTGGGAATGACGTATCCATCCTGTGGAATTTGGTATGTGGGCAGGTGGATGTGGCTATCAAAGATTTGTGTAGAAGTCCTGGATAATCTTCTCCATTGCCTTTCTGGAAGATGTGATAGATCCATCAGGGTGTCGGAGGGCAGTCATCTTGGTCGAATGCAAGGTGCCCTTCCAATGGGAAATCAGCAGGACAGTTTTACTATTCAAGAAGGGAGACATTCACGACATCCGCGACTATCGCCCCATCTGCCTGTTGTCTGTCATCTACAAGCTGTTTACACGAGTCATCCTGAACAGAATTAGCAAAACACTAGAAAAGGACAACCATGCAAGCAAGCAGGCTTCCGGAAAGGATTCAGCACAATCGACCATATCCACACAGTAACCAATCTCATCGAGGTTTGTAGGGGAGTTCAAGATGCCGCTCTGTCTCAGCGTTCCTTGATTTAAAGAAAGCCTTTGATTCTGTGGAGACTGAAGCAGTTATCAAAGCCCTAGCCAAACAGGGTGTTCAAACCCAATACATCAAGATCCTTCGTGAGCTGTATTACGGATTCACCACCAGGATCTCACCATTCTACAGAGTGATCACTAATGTCAAAAGAGGGGTTCAACAGGGTGATACCATTTCACCAAAACTCTTCAGCGCCACCCTCGAGAACATCATGCAACAATTAGAATGGGAAGGAATGGGAGTGAAGATAGATGGTTGGCAACTACACCACCTCCGCTTCACTGATGACATGTTCTAATAACACCAACCATTAGCCAAGCGGCACAAATGCTGGCTGACTTCCACCAAGTATGTGGAAAGATAGGTCTACAGCTGAATCTAAAGAAAACCATGTTTATGAAGAATGAACTAGTTCCAGAGGCCCCATTCACTCTCAATGGAACAAACATCTCTGAATGCAGCAGTTATGTGTACCTAGGTCGAGAAATCAACATGATGAACGACCCTAAAACCTGAGCTGCTCAGGAGGAAGAGAGGCGGCTTGGAATGCCTTCAAAGGCATCGAAGAAATAGCTAAAAGGATAAAGAACCTCCCGGCTCTGGGCACATCTCTTTTGACTCCACCATTCTCCCTGCATTAACATATGCCTCAGAGACCTGGGCCCTACAAAAGCAGGTTGAGAATGCTATTCGGGTCTTCCAGAGAGGAATCGAAAGAGCTATGCTTGCAATATCATGCCTCACTCAAGTGAGAGAAGGAATCTGGAGTTCTGACCTCCATCGCTATTCCAGAATCAGGGATGCTGTCTCGTTTGCCAAGGCATCAAAAATCAGATGGGTTGGACATGTAATGCGATTTGGAGACAACCGCTGGACTAGAGCCATTACCAACTGGATCCCATGGGATGTCAAAAGATCACGTGGCCGCCCACCTACAAGATTGTCTGACTTCCTTGTCAAGACCCTGAAGGAATGGTTTGAGGCTCTTCATATTCCTGAATCAACCAGATGCCATTGGGCTACATTGGCACGTGATAGGGTCCAATGGAAATGTTACTGGCACCCGCTAGAGCAAACCGATGAATAACGGGATTCAAGTGATCAAATGATACACATATATGTATATATGTATGTATGTATATGCAAGTGTGTGTTTGCCACATTGCATATAGTATATTCTTATACAGCAGGCTCTGTTAACTCCTCTGTCTTTTGACTTTTTTGCCATTCAACTTATTTCCATTTTTCAAATGAAATAAAAATCTAGATTCGTCACCAGAAAAGAAAATAAATAGTAGTCACAAACTGAAGAATTTATCTTGTTAGGCACTCCATTCTAAAGAGGTCCCCATCTCAGTTTGCAGTTTTTCATCTTTTACTTTATGGCACTCTCTTTCTTTCTCTTTCTTTCACATTTATTTTTAAGATTATTATTATAGTTTAGAGTATACAGTTACAATATTGTTAGCATTTATGAATTTGACGCATAGAGTTACAGACCTCACCCATCTCAGTGCCCAGAGCCCTCTGACACTATTATTGCACCTACCTCACTCCCCTCCATACTCTGTCCTCTCACTCTCCCTACCGGCCCACTGGATAAACTCAGTTTTGTAGTAAACGTTTGAGGGTTTGCTATCATTAGATACCTTCCATGAAGCAGAATTGATTTGAAAGTCCTCTGGATAAAAACATGTCTTTCAGGCAAGAATAAAAGTTATAATCAAATGATAAATTTTGGAGTGAAACAGTTTTATTTTGCACCAAGACCAAAAGAGATAGTTAATTAAATATATGTGAATATCTATTATTCACAAAGTAAAAAATATATAGGAAGGCTATAAATATTTGCATAATTTAAGTCTTTATAGCTTTCACCTCTCTGTATCAGCTTTTATTTTGAGAGAAATTACAGTGTAATGAATTTTCTTCATACTAACTGCAGTACGAAAAAAAGAAATGTAAAAATGCACTTAATCTAAATGCCTAAATTTTTGTTACTACAGTTATCACAAACCCTAGTATGTTATCAAGTGTAATTAGTACATCTTAAATAGTATTTCATATTCAGAATCAGCAACCTTCAACTTAACTAAGTGCAAATCCAACTCCTCAGAAGACTTAGAATGCAGGAAACTACTAACTTGAAAATTATAATAAATTAAACATGATTACATACGGATTAAAAATTCCTTGTTTTTATTAAAATATGCAGAAATCAAAATGCTAAAAATAGGGTTCTTACCTCTGATCTGAACAAATTATTTTCTAAAGACTTAAGTAACTGACCATTTCCTAGAAGATGAATTTCAGTTCTTAAATTGCATAAATATCTGCTTCTTTCTTTTGTTTCTCTTAAATTCATCAATTTAAGAACTGATGAATTTCAGTTCTTAAATTGCATAAATATCTGCTTCTTTCTTTTTGTTTCTCTTGACTCTCTAAGTCAGAATCAGAACACAAACCAAACCAATTTTGTTTCCTTGTTTACAAAATGGTAATTTCAAAATAAATTACCATTTCTTAAATGCTCGTGCTATGTTTATAAATTCATTAACTGGCTTCAAGGCCAGTTCCCAAGCCTTGAAGTTGTATACACTACATGCATGTATACACTGACACATTGTGCACATGTACATTGATCTATTTCCTACTTCCTATTTCCTCTAAGAGCTATTCCTTTGTGCTATGTCATGTCCAAGTATAAGGATCTCCTCTCTATTTTTTCTGAGTATACAAGATTTCTCTAACATGTATCTTAGAAATTAGTTTCTTAAACTGTGGTTCATCAGCCATATTAGGTTGTGTAACTGAATGAGGGTCATAACATTTAAATTAAAAAAAAAATTGAAATAGAACTTTCACATAACCTTTGATTCTACTCTTGGCCATCTACCTGAAGAACATCAAAATACAAATCCTAAAAAGATACATGCAAAATTACATCATCATAGCAATATGTACAACAGTCTACATATGGAAAAACCATCCTGCCCTTCAAGGTGTTGCAGGCGTGGCTGTGGTGCCCTGCTGTGTCAGCAGGTGGCAGACAGGAGACACGCTTGTCTACACCAGGGCTCTAAGCCCCTGGACCCTGGATGGTTGATGGTCTGACATAGAAAAAGACTGGGGAGCCGGAGCAATAGCCCAGCGGGTAGGCATTTGCCTTGCACGCAGCTGGCCTGTGTCGGCCTGGGTTAGATCCCCGGCATCCCATAATGTCCCCCAAGCACGGCCAGGAGTGATTGCTGAGTGGAGAGCAAGGAGTAACCACTGAGCGTCACTGGGTGTGACCCAAAAAGAATAAAAAAAAAAGAAAAAGAAAAAGACTGGGCCCCATGTGATGAACCCGGAGCCACGGCAGAACCTGGCAAGCTACCTGTGGTGTATTCAATATGCCAAAAAAAAGTAACAATAATGGACCTCATTCCAACAGATGGAGACATTACTGGCACCCACTCAAGCAAATCGATGAACAATGGGAAGACAAAACAAGTGACATGGAAAAACCCAAATACCTAAACACTAAAGAGTGAATAAAGAAACTGTGATAGGCACCTCTGTTCATACAGTCCTTACTATTCAGTATCCTTCCTTTGTAGGGTATTTCATTTTTTTGTTTCACCTAGATATTTTCATTTCAACGCTAGCTTTACATACTAAATATTCCTATGGCTATTCAGTGGATAGATAGGAGAAGGAAGTACTACGCAGCTACAGGAAAAGATGCAGTTCTGCAATTTGCTGCAACTTAGATGGACTTGGAAAGTGTCACGTTAAATGAGTGAGTCAGAAATAGAGGATAAGCACCATATGGTTTTGCTCACATGTAGGCTATAAAAAAAGAAAGAGATTAGGCAATCCCCAGTGCAAAAAATTCCTGATACATGATCAATAGAACTGGGAACCGGTGAGGTTGAAAGACAGGCAAGGTGGAAAAGACCTCGAATAATGGTGGAGGGATCCTGAAACACTGGGCGAAGGATGGGTATAATGGCTCTAAAGCTGTAAAGCAGACTTCAATACTTCAATAAAATTATTTCATTAAAATTTAAAAACAATCTTTTTGTCTATCATCAGTAATATTTTGTATACTTATATAGGTGGGGTCGCATTAAAACTTGGGGGTAAAAGGAGTAGCAAGTAAAAATAATAATAGTCTTTGTTAGACAAATTGTGTAGAGCTCTAATTTGAAAGTTCTACGAAGAGACTTTTTTTTTTTAAATTTTTTTATTTTTACAATTACAAAGATATACAATTAAAAAGTTCATATTTGGGTTTTGGTCAAACAGTGTTGCAGCACCCATCCTGCCACCAGTGCCCATCTCCCACCACCAACGTCCCCGGTTCCCTCCCCTCCCCAGCCCTGCTCCATGGCAGGTTCTTTATTTCTTTCCATTTCTCTCTCTTTCTCTTTTCCTTCCCCTCCAGACTATGGATTACAGAACATACATTAAAGGGTTGTCATGTGTATCTTTTTGCCTCCATTTAATGCTCAGTTCTAGGTTGTTAGCCCATTCATTTTATTAATCTACTTTTCAGTCCCTTGAATTTTTCTTTTTTTTTTTTTTTAAATTTTTTTTTATTTTTACAATTACAAAGATATACAATTAAAAAGTTCATATTTGGGTTTTGGTCATACAGTGTAGCAAGAGACGTTTTTCTTTGTTTTTGCTTCCTAATTTTTTCTCTTCTGCTATTTCTATTTTTTGAGTCAGCACTCAAAAAACACAGATTATGTGTTTTTCAGTAATATTTGACTTTGAACAAACAAATCAGAATGAATAGATGTAAGTTAAATTTAGTTTTGAAGTTATACAGAACAAAATATTTCTTTGGATAAAAAAGAACTAGATTTTTGACCCTGCAAGATGGCGCCGTGGGGCTTGGTGTGCTGCGATCCTGGCTCCAGCCCTTGCTAGGCTCCAGACATCATAGTTCTAATTTCAAGTGCTGTAGAGCAAACCCAACTGGCTCAAAAATGGGGCTGACCCTGGGCACCTCAATCCTGTCAGGCCTCCTCGTCAAACAACATAAGGAAGATGAAATGGATTGGAATGAACTTTGGAAATACTGTTTGTTATCTGGAGAGTTCGCAGCAATTCCTCTCGATGCAGCAATCAGTTGATTGTAAATATAAAAAATAAAAGATGATAAGAGACCATATGCCAAGCCTGAATTTATTTTGCGCCATCAAATGAAAAAGTAAAAATTCTATATGTGGTAACCACTTAAACAAATGAGCCTTTTCATAATTCAGAGTAAAGTTACATCCTATTTTAAAAAAAGAAGGGAGAGCTTGATTTTTGTTTTGTTTTGTTTTTAGAGTAATAAGCATCTATGTTCTTACAGTCCTACAGTATCTTTAGGGCGTTTAATTTTATGTTTCACCTATCTTTTTTAGTTTCATTGTTAGCTTTACATGTCAAATCTTCCTATGGCTATTCAGTGGATACACAGATTTTATTTCATACTTGACTTCTTTTTGATTTATATAAGATCTTATAAATCTTATAGAAGATTTATAGAAGATCTTATACTCTTAAATGGTAATATATCCCCCAACCCTCACTTTAAGTTATACTTGGTTCTATATGTAACATTGTAGGATATTTTGCTATTCATCATATTTATACATTCCTATTTAAAATAAAGTTTTCTTTCATTTTCTAAAATTAAATAACTATTGGAAGAAAATTTGAAAGCCAAAATTGTGGCAAAAAACAGAAATAGAACTTAATATCAACATCCAGAGACAGCCCTGATGACATTTTTGTTGTTTCTCATTTATTTATTTTCTCTGTAGATACAATCAATAGTTAATATCAATCCATCAGGCAAATAGACAATATCCTGCATTTAAAAAATTAATTTTCTATCATAAGTAGTGCCCAGTGCCATTATCCTGCCATCATCTTTGTACATTTAACTTTGATGATTATTTTTATATGACTATCACAGTTCATGTCCCGATTTCCTGATTAGTAGCCGTTTCAATTTCTATGTTATCACAGTTGTTACTTTCAATGCAGAGGCTATAGAGAACCAGGTTAAATTATTCTCGAAGGATTGTTTTTCTTCCTTCCGTCCTCATGTAGCTTGCCATTCAGCATTTGCTTCAAACCATTCTCTAAATGGCACCTAAATGATACCATTTAGAGAATTGTACTGTGTGTGAGTGTCATGTTCGGGAATTTAGGGGAAAGAACCATATCCTCTTCTTCCTTACATATTATTGATAAATACGGTCATGACTCAGGAAATGATAACAAGTTATTTCATTTGGTTAAAGCATATCCCTTCAGATCAATGAAATGGCAACACTTAAGATTGTTTGTGATTGCTCAAAGCTAAAGCCCTAAATTCTTTATATTTAAGGGGAGAGAAATGTGATGTGTACTACTTGCCTGAAAATCATTCATTTCAGAAATACAATGTGTATAATGACTGGATTGCTGGGACGTGGTATGGCAATAGCACCAGAAACAATGTTAGTTACTGGTTAAGTTTCAGAGTTCCTGAATAAGTTTCAGAATTCCCAAGGTAGAGAAACTAGGAAAACAGGAAACTAGGAAAACTAGGAAACTAGGAAAACAGAAACTAGGAAAACAGGTTTTCCCACAACCTGGGGTTTTATAGGAAAACCAATAAAGTAGATAGTCAATGACTTGTTCTAGAAGGACATATTCCTGGCAAAAAGGTCAGTAGCATGTCTATTAAGAAAAGGCACTTATGCCAACAATTTGCTTCTAGTATTGATGAGAGAGAAAAGTCAAATAACTGAATTAAATGGCTTTTGCTGTTTGACCTCCCGGAACAGGATGAAAAGAAACCGAAGTGCTCTAAATGCCCAATTATAAGTGCTTCGACAATAAAGTGTCCTTTCTTAGTCCCAGACTCTATATTCCCACTAACCAGTGAGAAAATAATTCTTTCATAAGGATACTTTGGTTTGAATTTTCTGACCATTTTAGAGACAGCGCAGGTTCTCTTGGACAAAATATGGATCCAACAGAAGTGTCCCAGTATATTTAGTTCGATTTTATTTCTTTATTAATGAAAATGGTAGAAATGATAGAAAAAAAAACTTGGTCATGGGTATAAGAATGAGAATTTTGCAGCTTCTATGGCATACATGGACAGACCTTATGAATAGAGGAGGAAAATAGGGATGAAGTAGGATGGCAATGCAGGAGGGAGTGGCCTGGAGGAGTACTAAGCACAGCACTTTCATAGACACTAAGTGCCCATCCTGCATCAAATCAGGATTTTTTAATGTACATTCCTCATGCACCATTGCTGGGTATTATTGCATGACCAGTGAGTGCTGGCTGCATTTTTGGGGAGCAGATGGCCAAACTGTCAGGTGGTTTTCTTTGAAGATACTCCTGGTTCTTTACCCACACTTTCCATGTACCATGGGTCACAGATGGCAGTAGCAGCTGGCAAATGAAAAAGGTGAAGTCAACATATTGTATTTGCTCCCATAAATTATAAAGTCCATATTTCTATGTATATAATTAATTCTTAATACTTGCATATATTACTGATCTTTGATATATTCACTTCACTATAGTGCTTGCATTTGATTTCTTTTAGGAGTCAAAATGTTCCATATTAATTGCAATGATATACATACTTAAATGGCATAATTTCAATTTGAGTATACAAGATAATGAGAACAACATTTCTAAAACCAAATGCAAGGTCTCATTTTTGTACTTAATTTTAAACTTTAAAATTATTGGACTGAAATCAATATTTTTAGAAATTTAGAAAATTATACTACTGGGAATTCTTTCATAAATAAGCTATAAACTATTTATTACTAAACTTCCTTTATATAAAGTTATATCTTTGATATTTTAAGTATGTGCATGTTATATATAGACTTCAATAGAAATGTTCTATCGAAAAAATACAGCTTTATTTGATTTGATTTGATTTTTGGGCCACACCTGGAAATGCTCAGGGGTTAGTCCTGGTTTAGCACTCAAGAATTACTCCTGGTAGTGCTCAGGGAACCATAAGGGGTCCAGAATAGAAGTAGGGTCTGCTACATGCAAGGCAAACACCCTACTGTCATTCCGGCCCCTACAGCTTCATTTTAAACACATTTTATTGAACTTTTTGAAGTATGATTGCAGAAAGTGTATGTCTAAGAAAAGTGCTCTTAAGGGGTTTATTATTTGGCTGAAAACAGAAAAACTGAAGGATGCATAAAAAAAACTACTATAATGAAATAAAACAAGGTAAAATTAACATGAAATAAAATAAAATTTGTTTTACATGATAAGAAAATTGTGGGGAGGACAAATTTGTTGGCATGTTTATTACTGAAATGGATGACATCCAAAACTAACAAAAATTTCATCAAACATTATCTTTGCTTTAAGATAAATAACAGAATTTATGACATTCAATTGGACTGTATCAATATTTAACTGTACTTTGAAGCATAGCATTTTGAAGTAATTCCATATTGCCAAAACAAATTATGTCATTTTAGGAGTTTAGAAATTCTTGTTACAAATATGATTGCATTCTTTATTTCAGACCACAGAGGTAATATTAATATTGTTCTCTAGTGGGCATAAGAGACATTTTTGCTTATTCCAAGTGATGAGAAGAGTCTTAGTGGCTTTATTTTCTTAATTTATTATACCACCATGAGATCTACAGTTACAAAAGTGTTTATATTTGGGTTTCAGTCATACCCATCCCTCCACCAGTGCCCATTACCCTCCACCAATGTCCCCTGATTACCCCCTCCCCAGCCTGGGTCAATGGCAGGCAATTTTCACTTCTCTCTCTCTCTCTCTCTCTCTCTCTCTCTCTCTCTCTCCTCTCCTCTCTCTCTTTTTTCTCTCTCCCTTATCTTACAAATTGTGACTTGCAATACATATTTTTAGAGGTTATCATGTTTCCCCTATTTTCAATGCTCATTCTACTGTGGTGTTATCATTTACAATAATTATTACACTGTTCCTTTATCTGTATTATCTAACCTCTGACTCCCACACATTAACAGTAGGTTCTACCCACTGATAAGACCTCCCCATTCATGTTTTGTCTGGTCTTGGATATTGGAGTCATGCTTTTTTTTATATCCTGCAAATAAATGCAGTCATTCTGTTTAATTTCACTCAGCATGATCCTCTCCGTGTCCATCCATTTATAGGCAAATTTTATAAGATCGTTTTCCTAACACTGCATAGTATTCCACTGAGAAGATGTACCAAAGTTTCTTTATCCAGTCAGCTGTCCTGAGGCACTTGGTTGTTCCCAGATTCTGGCTACTGTGAGCAGTGCTGCTATGAACATAGAAGTGTAGCTGGTGTTTCAACTGTGTGTTTTTTATCTCACAGGGTATATTCCCAGAAGTGGTATTGCTGGGTCAAACGGGAGCTCAATTTCTAGTCTTTGAAGGAATGTCTATATTGTTTTCCAAAAAGGCTGTACCAGTTGACATTCCCACCAACAATGGATGAGAGTCCCTTTCTCCCCGCGGCCCACACCAGCACTTGTTGTTCTTGCTCTTTGGGATATGTGCCAGTCTCTGTGGTGTGAGATGATATCTCATTGTTTTATGATTTGCATCTCTCTGATGATTAATGATGATGAGCATTTTTTCATATGCCCCTTGGTCATTAGATTTTCTTACTTGTCAAAATTTCTGTTCACTTCTTCTCCCCATTTTTTAGGAAGACAGGACTTATGGAGTTGTTACTAGTGCCTGCTCAGCAAATCGATAAACATGGGAAGACAAGTGATACAAGTGATACCTTGCATGTGGCTAACCTGGGTTCAATCTGCACCACTGTGTATAGTCCCCTGAGCACTGCTGGGGACGATTGCAGAACACACAAAGCAGCCTTAGGATTGAGCAGAATTTGATTAGATCCAAGCATAAACATAGATAAATTAAAATTGAGTTATAATTTTGTTATATATTGTATTTAATTTGCTATTTAATCAACTTAATATTTTTTAATCTATTGACTTAAAAATAAACTAAGTCCTTAGTTAGTGCAGGTAATAACCAGGCATCATCCTTAAACTCTATTATTCTCTGGACATTTTTATACCAGCATGCATAGTACAGATCAGTGGATGTAGACCACTACGTGCTTTTCAGCAAATATACATATGCATGTATATATAGCATATACGTCCTGTTCAGTATAGCACGTGTACCTATAGACTAGCATCTACAGGGAACTTTCATCTCACACACACACTTTTATTCATCTCCTTGGAGTCATAGAAAACAAAAGGGGAAGAAAGGTAAGAAAAAATGGGATGAAACCAAGAAGACAAACTTGTAACAAATTTACTAAGTCTTTTGTCAGAACTAGAAGGTGACTAAAAGAGCCAAGCACCAGCAACAAGACCCCTGACACAGAGTCACAAGTATTACTCTGAACACTACCAGGTGTGACTCCCAACAAGCAAATGAATTAATCTTGTAAAAGTGACGTTCTCTCAAATGAGTCGCAGATCTCTTACAAGTTAATGCAATTAACGTCCATTTACCCTGCCTCAACCTATATTATAGCTATTGAAATAAATTATTTCTCTAAAGAAATACAAATAACAGCTTTCAACTTCCATAAACTCGCCAGGAATAGTGGACTCTGCTGGCACAGAGAATAGTGACTTTCTAGAGATAAGTTGCCTGGATCTGAACCCCAGATCACCCTCTTTCTAACTGTGTGACCTTAGAGAATGTGGTTCACTTTCCTAATTTGCAAGACTTCATCTGCTTTATGGGAATATTAACAGTGTCCAGTTCAGTGTTATGATGACAGAACGAGATAACTGATGTGACAGACTTAGCTCAGTGTCAGGCAAAGAGAGCGAGCTCAGTAAACGCTGGATAGTTTTATTGCTGAATACATAACTTAATCCTGTGATCCTTCAAGATCTTATCTGTTAACATGACCTTAGATCTAAGATCCTCAAATCATCTTAGCATTTCAAACACGTGGAATAATGTCCTTTTAATGAAATTACTTTATTCTTCACTTAAGAAGTGACATTGTACATCAAAATATCATGTGCCTTCCTAATGCATGTAAAAAATTTTAAATGTATGTAATTTGAAAAATATAAGATAAAGAATAAAAATTTTCTGAATCTCACATACTATAAATCTTGCTTTTGTGTGTTCGTAAACACTGGGTTCATGGTGAAATAAATTAGCGCTCTAAAGTACACATACGTCAACAATTACCGGTGCAGTAATTTAAGGTCTGATCCAATAAAATTTCCACTAACCCATAGACATTCTATGTGAAAAATGTGATTTGGGGGCAAAAATATCTGAAGTATAAGTGTTTACTCCATTTTTCATATTCCTAAATGCTATAACTTAGGGAGAAATATTTCCCTAATAATTATGGTATACCCAACTATCCTTCACACCAATATTTTTTTCACACCAATATTTTTCATGGCATCATTTTCTATAGATTAGCTCTGATTTAAAATAAGTCATCCCAGCGGGCAGGGCATTTGTCTCGCATGCGGCGGACCTGGGTTTGATCCCTGGCATTCCATATGGTCCCCCGAGCACCGCCAGGAGTAATTCCTGAACAAAGAGCCAGGAGTAATCCCTGAGCATCGCCGGTGGTTCCCAAAAAGCAAAAAATAAATAAATAAATATATAAAATAAAATAACTGGTCATGTTGAAGCAAAGTAGAATGTAATTTAACTCAACATAATAAAACTATAGATTTAGTTTACAAAAAACTTGCCATGGAAAATGATGGGGGAAAAATCACTACTTAATAAAGTGCAAATTATTTAAGGTTTCCTTGCTGGGTTGCAAGGAAATCTATTTTAATCTACTCTTCTGCTTTAAAAGTTAACATTCTAATAGAAAAATATTGACTCCTGTGATGTAACATTAAACTCAGCATGTATGGAATATCTGACTTTCAATGTATTTTACCTGGGCTATTTTTTTTTAATTTATGGAAGCCATTTTTAAACAATGGTTCAAGAGAAGCATATATGTTTTAGAAGAATAGCACATGTACACTTCTACTTATTAAAAAGGGAAGAGTGCTTATTGCTACATTTGTTTTAGTCTAAACAGTACTTGAAACAATATACTAGTCAATTCAGCAACTTAGATAATAAATTCTTTAAAAGCACACTTACTCATTCACTTAAAATAAACAAGGAAATAAACATAGAACAACTGAAACAAGAAGTCAGAAAATAAAATAGTTGAAATGTGAGAAATTTATTTTCATAATAATTTATTACCAAGAGAATTGGAACTTGTAGATTAGTTCCCTAAGCATACTCTAAGTCATATCTGTTGTTAGATATAAATGATTGCTGTGGCCTGCAATTGTATTTTCCATCTAGCCCGCACTGTATTTCCTTTCAGTTACTATCTGCAAATGACCTTTCACTTTCATTTTCTATTTTGCTCTAAACACTCATGGATTATTGTCTGTGAGACCTAAAAAAGAGTTTTATTTCTTCTCAGTTTCCTCAAAAGCAAATACTCTTAAAATGGCTTAGTGATATAATGTATATGAATCTGTATAAATATGAATTAGTATTCAATTTTAAGGAGGAGTATACTGAATTTGAGTAAAATATATTCAGCTAAAATTATAATGACCTCTCAGATCACCTTTTCCTCATTTCTTTCAATAACAATTACCTGAATTTTTTTTTTCTTTTTGGGTCACACCCGGCAATGCTCAGGGGTTTCTCCTGGCTCTGCACTCAGGGAATTACACCTGGCAGTGCTCGGGGGACCATATGGGATGCCAGGGATCGAACCCGGGCCAGCATGCGCCGCGGCGCTGCAAGGCAAACGCCCTACCCGCTGGGCTATCGCCTCCGGCCCAATTACCTGAATATTATTTTCCAGATTAATTTCCTTAAACTATGCAAGGTAACACTGCTCTGTATGAGAATTTAATATAGTTTTGTTTCTTGTATGTAGTTTTTCGCTGGGAGTAAAAAGAAATGTTCAAGTATAGAAAATCTAGCTGGATGGGATCCCAAACTCAGTGAGAAACTGGGGATATAAATCATGAGCCAAGGAATGGGATGAGAACTTGGGTACAAGAAGAATAAAGCAGGACTGTATAATCAGAATAGGTGATTCAACGATGAAGGCCAAATACTCTGTAATTACAGGTTCTCTCTGCCATATCGTTAGGTTTTCCAGTAAAAATGTTATTAATAGTAATGAAACATTATTCTAAGTTAAGCCCCCAATTACTTTTCTTGGTGATTAACGAAGTGGTGGAAGTTTCTTATGAGCCACCTCAGATCCAAATAACACGACAGTGACACATGTTGGGAAGGCCAGAACACACCGGGAGCATATCCTTCCCTTATATATGAGGCTGTATAAAGTGTCAAAAATTAGCCTCTCGGTGGATAAATAAAGAGAAAATGCATCCACTTATCCTATGCTTCATCAGTCTCGGTTCTCCCAAGAGATTTGTTTACCTGCACAGTCAGGTTTGTACATGCAAAGACGCCTAGACAGCTTCCCAGAATTTCTATCAGAGAAACCCTGGAGCAGAATGAAAGAGATAAATTGATGTTTTCTAGGAATACTTAGCCAAATTTCAACCATTCCAAATGATTGACCCTCCATGGTTTTAAGTTGCTTATGAATTGGAAATGAAATCAGAATAATTTTATTCAAGGTATTCCATGGCATAATCAAAATTTTTTTTCACCTTTTGTATATAGTGTATAATGCTTATGGTTAACTCAAAACATTGCATTTCTCACCACATTTTCCTGTCTTTCACATGTTCTTTCCTATATGTGCAAATATGGTCTTACTAAAACTTGACTAAAGAAAATTCTATGAAATAAATGAAAATAAATGAATTGACTATAATTTCTTTAGGCATATAAAATGATAAAACACATTCCTTAAAGATTTGTAATCAATTGAATTGAGTTAAAAAGAAAAGAATTTTAGTACAAAAGCGAGTCCAGAGTTTGTTCTTGGTGCTATTGACTGAACATCTACTTTTCATAGCCAATTAAAACTGTCAAAAGCTTACATGGGATGATGGATTTTTTGATCCAAGTGTAACCTCACACTTGCTTAATGCTGTTATGAAATTTATAATGTAGAATATGTCTAGGAGATTTTCATTAGGATTTAAATCTTTTTTAATTTAATTTTATTTCATTTATTTATTTATTTATTTTTGCTTTTTGGGTCACACCCGCAAAGCTCAGGGGTTACTCCTGGCTCTGCACTCAGGAATTACTCCTGGTGGTGCTCAGGGGACCATATGGGATGCCGGGGATCGAACCCGGGCCGGCATGGCAAATGCCCTACCCGCTGGGCTATCGCTCTGGCCCCTAAGATTTAGATTATGAGGAAAACAACACACTGAGAAAAATGAAAAATTAAGTTATTTCTAAATGCATGCATAATTTCCAAATTTTAATCTTAATAAAATCTGGGAGCAGGGTCTGGGGATTCCCTTCTGCCCCAGGGGGATTGACTGCCAGACGGAGAAAAACAAGAGAATCAAAAAAAGTTTCAAGAGGCTTTACTCATACTTGTTCTGGTATACAATCTAGTAACAGGAAAAACCCGGACTTTAGGTTCCTGGCTGGGCCTCGGCCATGTGTATGTTTAGAGTCCTAGGCCAAGATGGCTGCTACCATTGTTAAAGCCCAACTGGGAAGAGAACAAAGAGGCAGAGAGGAGGAGAAGGAGAAGGTGAAAAGTCAAAGTCAAAAGGACACAGAAGAAAGCAGGCTACAGCTTTTATATCCTTTCAGTTCAGACCTCCCACATCAGAGAAAAACAGTTAGGGCCAAATTCCCTCAGGTAACTTCTCCCAGGACCTCACCTAGTTTCACTGAAATGTCACTGTTGCCCAGCCAAGATCAGCCTTGGAAGTGCCCCTGAAGGGTAAAGTAGGGAAAGGCCATGTGAGATGAACTGTGGCTCAGAATACAAAGGTATGCATCTGTACCAATGGATAATCTACAACCAGGTATATATTTTTCCAAGCCTTCACAAGATTCTCATCTTCATAGTTACTTTGTATATTAGCCTTTAGACTTATTAGAGAGCCATGCTTACTTGCTTGGAGGCAAACAGCATTTCTCTCTGGCCTAATTACTTAGAGGTCCAATGTGGCCGGGTAAGTATACTGGTAAGGTCTTATCTAGTACCACAATGATTGTGTGGTAGCATGAGAGAAAATATTTACACCAGCTAACATAGAATATATGGAAATATATACTGCCACATATCCAACTGTTTCCGCCCCTAATCTACAAAGTAGCCTGCAGGAGGTTAGTCTAGGCAAGATGCAGAGGCTCTGGGCAACAGTGTACTACAACAGTAAAATACTACTCATATGTGGACAAGACAAAAATTCTTGCATGAACAAGGAATTTTTCATGTTAATGATGTAGAACCAGGAACCCAAACATTTAATAATGGCCATTTAGGTTAATCCAACACATTCTGATTTTTTCCTTGATAGGTCATATATGTACATATGTTCTGATCATGCTTGTTGAAAGCACAAGTGAGAAGAACAGTTAATTAGCATTCTGGACAGCACAGAAATAGTTCCATCATCTTTTACATACAGCTCAGAATGATTTGGAATTACATCCAAAGATTCTTCTTTCCTCTCTCAACCTATCTCCCAAAAATCAAGTCATTACCAGCACAAAATATAATGATAAATTTGAGGAAAAGAGAAAAAATAAAATAACATCCCTGACTAAGGAGATGACAGTCAAGAAAGGAGGAAATTACAGTTTATGATGTAAGGAAAGCAGTCTAAAGAAGTGATCAATAAAGGCAGAAGATAAAGTTTAGAAGATACATCCAGAGAAGGTTCATCTGATGAAAATATGAATACTTTGAGCAACTAGGCATTTCAACAAATATCTATGAATGTTAACATTAATTTATTTTGACTTTGCAAAAATTCATATTTTATTTGAATTTTTCTTAAATATAAAATCTCAAGGCCGGAGAAATAGTTCAGCACTTATTTTGTGCATTGCTGACCCATGGTCTATCCCCAGTAACACGTGCTGTCCCTCTTGGTCCTATCAGGAGTGATCCCTGAGCACCAAACCAGGAGGAAGCCCCGGAGCACTCCTAGGAGGTGTGGTCCAAAATAAACAAATAACAACAACAAAAGTGGAGAATCTGGCATGTTAAGGACTATAACCTTGAAACTGCTATATAATACCTTCAAATAACAAATGAATAAAACAGCGATTGAAATTATCCATATTCCCAGTTTTTCATTTGTATCACTTGACTTCCCATTGTTCATAAATTTGCTGGAGGCGGGCACCAGTAACATCTCCATATATCCTGTCATGTGCTAGTGTAGCCCCAAGGGCATATGCTGGTTCCAGGAACACAAAGATCCTCAAAACCATTCCTTCAGGTCATGGGAATGAGCTCTATAATTATTACTGTTTTTTTGCATATCAAATACATGGGGCAGAGCTCCTACCAGCTCTCCCTGTGCTCAGCTGATCATGAGGTGCCCAGGAGAGAAGGTAGGTTCTCAATTTCTTACTCTGGATTATTTGTCAACAAATAAACTGATAGTTTGCTTTTGTTTAATAGATTAAGGCACCACTCTTGGCAAAGTCATTATTGGTTGAGTTTCCAGCATATGGTGTTCCAGTTCTGATCTCACCAGAGTGGCAGCTTACCATCACCAGTGTCCCAGGATTCACTCCCATCCTCTATTTTGACTCCTTGACCAGAACCCTTTAAAATATGGTTTTTGGAGTGTGGATCTCATTACCTCTCTGCATCGCCTACGTACCTGAGACTTGGGGTGCTTCACCCTTCTACCCCTTTTTACTTCCCATCTGCCTCTTCTCACCCTCCTCTTGATTTCTTCCCTTCTCTGTCAAGTGCCTTTTTTGTTGCCATTCCCTCACCTCCACTCCCTTTCTCTGTAATTGCAAGTTTCTTCACAGACTTTAATAGTGATTTCTGTTGACTTATGCCAGTTTATTTCCCTTTGCTTATTTATACCTCACACATGAAATCATCTGTTAATTAACTTTCACTTTTTGACATTTTATTTTGCTTAGTCCTCAAAATTTCTGCCCATATTATCCCAAGTAGCAAGCTTTCATCTTTTTTTAATAAAATAGTATTTTGAGGAGTACCAATGCCAACCCTTTTTTATCCTGTCTGATAGTTATTGTGTTTTCCTCTGTTTACTGGTTTTAAATGCCTTACTCCAATTTTCACTTTGAACCCTTATTTTTTAATATCTGATGACTTTGTTGTATACTTAATATAGGGAGTTCCTATTTCTAAAAAAAAATTTTCGTGTGGGTTTTGGGATCACACCTGAAGATGCTCATGTCTTACTCTCCTGGTTCTGTAGCTGTGGGTTACTCCTGGGGGTGCTTGAGAAACCACCTTTGGTGACAGAAATTGAACCAGAGACAGCCACATACAAGGCCAGTGTATTTTCTCTTTGGCTCTGGATCCTACATTTTATCCACACAATTTCTCAGTGCCTTTTGAAGACCAACAATTTCAGGTCACACACAATACTGATGATTGATGATTGATTATAGTCACCCTACCTTTTGTTTTAGGTGTATGATTTTATGAGTTTTTTTTCCCGAGTCTTAGCATGATTTTGCCTAATGATTATGTCACATTTCTCCTTTTTTCCCCTAAGAATCTCCAGTCCACATTTTATTTTTGTAGTCGTCATGAGGTTAGAATAAGTCTTCCCTTATCTAAGCCTATTTTACATTAGTATTGATTTAACATCTTAAGACTAGACAGGTCCCATTCTATTATTCCTTCCCTTTTATGTTTTGCCATTGTTTCATCTTATTCCTGTTTATGTTTCTGACTCTATGTTACTACCACCACTTGCTCAGGTTGTATATTCTTTAGAATTTTCTTTTCCTATAAAAGAATATTTCAATATGTCTTACATTGCAGGTCTGGTAAACTCTATTAGCTTTCACTGGGAAAAGGATTGATGCCTTCATCATATTTGAATGATAGTTTTCAGGACAGAGTATTCATATCTGGAAGATTGTAATCATTTGAAATTGTAAATATACCATTCCTCTCTCTCCAGCCTTTATTCATTCCACTGTGAAATCTGTTGAAAGCTTGATGAGGTGTTTTGTGTGTCACATATCATTTCCCTAGCAGTCACTATATTATAATATTGGATTTTCAGGCCATCCACTACAAGCCCACAGCGAGCATCATTCTCCATGGGGAAAAACTGAAAGCCTTCCCCTTAAGATCGGACAAGACAAGGCTGCCCACTCTCACCATTTCTATTCAATATATTACTGGAAGTACTTGCCATAGCAATCAGGGAAGAAAAAAGACATTAAGGGCATCTGGATAGGAAGGGAAGAAGCCAAGTTATCACTATTTGCAGACGACATGATATTATACCTGGAAAACCTGAAACTACCAAGAGACTCCTAGAAATAATACATTCCTATAGTAGAGTGGCAGGGTACAAAATCAATACCCAAAATTCAATGGCCTTCCTATATGCAAACAGTGAAAGAGAAGAAAGGGACATTAAAGAAACTATCCCATTCACAATTGTGCTGCAGAAAATCAAATACCTAGGAATCAGTTTGGCAAAGAATGTAAAGGATGTCTACAAAGAAAACTACAAAACGTTACTTCAGGAAATAAAAGAAGACCTGAGGAAATGGAGACATATTCCCTGCTCATGGATCGGAAGGATTAACATTATCAAAATGGTAATACTCCCTAGAGCTTTATACAGATTCAATGCGGTCCCTATAAAGATACCCATGATGTTCTTCAAAGAAATTGAACAACACTCCTGAAATTTGTATGGAATAATAAACCCCTATAAATAGCTAGAGCAATCCTTGGGAAGAAGAAGATGGGAGGTATCACTTTCCCCAACCTCAAGCTCTACTACAGAGCAGTTGTAATTAAGACAGTGTGGTATTGGTATAGAGACAGACCTGTAGACCTATGGAATAGCAGTTGTAATTAAGACAGTGTGATATTGGTATAGAGACAGACCCGTAGACCTATGGAATAGAACTGAATATCCTGAAACACACTCTCAAATATACAACCACTTAATCTTCATAAAGGAGCAAAAATATTAAGTAGAGCAAAGAAAGCCTCTTCAACAAATGGTGCTGGGAAAACTGGGCAGCTACGTGTAAAAAATGAACTTAGACCTCCTTCTAATGCCATGCACAAAAGTCAGATCAAAATGGATTATAGATCTCAACATCAGACATGAATCTATAAGGTACATCGAAGAAAACATAGGAGAAATGCTCTACGACATAGAAACTAAAAGTATCTTTAAAGTAAACACACCACTGACCAAGCAAATGGAAGCAAAGATAAACAAATGGGATTATATAAAATTGAAAAGCTTCTGCACCTCAAAAGAAACAGTGACCAAGATACAAAGACAATCCACAGGGTGGGAAAGGATATTCACCCAATACCCATCTGACAAGGGGTTAATATCCAGGATATATCAGGCACTGGTAGCACTCCACAAGAAGAAAACAGCCAACCCCATCAAACAATGGGGAGAAGAAATGAACAGAAACTTCCAAAAAAGAAGAAATTGAATGGCCCAAAGGCATATGAAAAAGTGTTCTTCATCTTTAATCATCAGGGAGATGCAAATCAAAACAACAATGAGGTACCATCTCACACCACAGAGACTGGCACACATCCAAAACAGCAAGAACAACCGGTGCTGGCGTGGATGTGGGGAAAAAAGGGACTCTCATCCACTGTTGGTGGGAGTGCCGACTCGTCCAGCCCTTTTGGAAAACAATATGGGCATTCCTCTGAAAACTAGATATTGAGCTCCCATTTGATCCAGCAATAGCTCTCCTGGGAATATACCTGAGAGACTGAAAAACACATAGCAGAAACACTATCTGTACTTCTTTATTCATCTCTGCGCTATTCACTATAGCTAGAATCTGGAAATAACCTAAATGCCCGAGAACAGAGGACTGGCTAAAGAAACTCTGGTACATCTAAACTATGGAATACTATGCAGCTGTCAGAAAAGATGAAATTATGAAATTTACCTGCGAATGGATGGACATGGAGACTATCATGCTGAGTGAAATTAGTCAGAAGGAAAAGGACAGATATATAATGATTGCATTCATTAATAGGATATAAATAGATACCAGTGTTTTACTAAGTGTGGGAAATGGTAATGGAGGATTAAAAGTCACCATTGAATATACACAAAGAGACTTAAGTGATAAACTCTAAATATCTGCAGGGCTAGCCACAATGTGTAAAAGAAGAGGGAGAGAGTTGCACAGAGAGAGAGACAGAGAGAGAAAGAGAGGAAACTGGGGTACCTGTTATTGAGGCAGCCTTGGGGTGGGCAGGAGGGGGTGGGGTACATTGGTGGTGGAAATGGGGCACTGGTGGAGGGATGGGTGCTGGAATACTGTATTACCAAGAACCAATTATGAACACCTTTGTAATTGTATGTCTCATGGTGGTATAATAAAAAATAAAAAAATAATATTAGATTTTGATAAGTTTTATTATTATGAACCAATTTGTATAGCATGTTACTGAATTTCCTCAATTTGTGTTTATTACCGTACCATTATTTTTTAATTCATTAAAATAAATCAGTAGCATAAAACTAGCTATTTGAAGATAGGGATGTGGCTTAGTTTTCCAATGTTTGCCTCGTATGTGCAAGGCCCTTGGCTCTTTCCTTGGCAACTTCTACCCCATCACATCAGCAGTTTGAGGAATAGCAAAATGAAAGTAAATAAATCATAATGAAGATACAATTCAAAAGTAACATTGCAGATTTAACTATATAAAAGTGCATAATATGCATATATAATATGACAGTATACAATGAGGTAGAGAATTCGAAATTCAAAAATAGATATGAATAAACAAAAGGAAAAACATGTATAGGAGTCACTGCCCTCTGTGGAATTTTCACTTTCTTTCACCTTTACATGATGAAAATGCATTGAAGCTATTGAGCAGTGACAGAAATGGATATAGTCGACATTTTTCATATTGTTTATTTCATATTTACCTTTTCCTACCAGAGTGATGGTAGCAATGTTATCTTAGTACTTGGCATTTAATGATATTTTATAGGTGTCATTATCATTAGAATTGTGAATCCAAGAAAATGAAACGGGTTTTAAACCTACTGTTTGTCATCTCGAGTAATTTACCCATGAATCATTGTGACTAATCTTCTAAATGATGAAAAGACTTAAATGCAGATGAAACAAAAAACACATTTATTTCTTTGATTTGATTTTTTCAAATTTATTTCTACAGGAAGCAATGCATTTATTATGACACTGTTTCATCTTAATTGGATGTGAAATGAAAGAAAAGTTTTTCCATGTTATTTTTAATTTAATATCACCTTAGATATCTTACCTTATAATAAAGAGTTTTAAATATCTGTAATGGTACACAGTCATTTCCCCTTATAATTATGTCAGTCAATTCTTAGTAATGACTAAAGGTTCTTCAGAAGCTCTCAGTGTTTGTATATAAGAAATCTACTTCTTTTTGTTTCCTGACATCTAAATATATTTGAACTTCATATAAATCAAATTAATTCTGCGGGGGTGGAAGGGGAGAACTAGGAACATGGTGTTGGAGGAAATGTACATTGGTGGAGGAATAGAATATTTTATGATTGAAACCATATCATAAACAGATTTGTAGATGTATATCTCATGGTGAGTCAATAAAAAAGTTAAAAAATAATAATCAAAAGTTAACATATTGCTAGGGTAAGAAAAATATCACAAGATAGAAAGCATGAAAAATCAAAAAATACCACAAAAATCATACTACTCTAAATTTTTTTAAATTTTTTTCTGGGTCATACCCAGTGGTGATCAGGAGTTACTCCTGACTGTACAGTCAGGAATTATTCCTGGCAGTGTTCAGGAAACCATACAGAATGCCAAGGATCAAACCCTGGTCATCTTAGTGCAAGCCAAATTCCCTCCCCTCTGTGCTATTGCTCCAGCTCCAATAGGGTACTCTGATGAAGCAATGATTTCATACACCCTTAACCATGTGTACTAATAACTGCTATGTGGTTAGTGCTCTGCTTTGGCCTTGGAATGTCTAAAGTTCATTTTGTTCCCTACAGTGTTTTCACAAGTCATTTTCACCTCTGGATATAATGACCATATTCACTTTTCCTGTAGGTTTTAACCCCATGTTCTTACTATTAAAATATTTGGAATATACCAGAAACAGAACTCTAAGTAGTCACAGAAATAATTGAAGTATGGTGGTTTATATAATACAATGTATAATTCATTAGACTTGAAGAAATTATTGAAAAATGAAATTGATTTAACAAATAAATTTATGTTAGAAAAATGATTGTTTCCTCTCTACTATATTTTAACTTCAAAGATTCATCAAAGTTACATAAAGTAGCCAAAACAACTAAACCATTGTGAATTAGAATGACATGTGCCATTTTATATAGGGAAGGATTTTTCTGCACAGGGAAAACAAAAACTATGAAGATACATTATTGAAACAATTTAAATAAATTCTTCTAAATACAAAAAATTATTCAGAAAGAAAAATTAAGGTATGAACTACTCTTTAACAAATGTGTTTGCTTTGATACACCTACACAATGAAATACTATGCAGCTGCCAGGAAAAATGAAGTTATAAAATCTGCTAATAAATAGATGGAAATGGAGAGGATCATGTTGAGTAAACTGAGCATTGAATATAGGCAAAAAGATACACATGATAACCTCTAAATGTATGTATTTCAGTCCACAATGTATAAGAGAAGGAAGAGAGAGGGTGGGGGAAGAGATAAAGAACCTGCCATAGAGGCAGGCTAGGGGGGGGGAAGGAATTGGGGACATCGGTGGTGGGAAATGAGCACTGGTGGGGGACAGGTGCTTAAATACTGTATGACCGAAACCCAAACATGAACTTCTTTGTAATGGTATATCTCACGGTGCTATAATAAACTATTTTTTTAAATGTGTTTGCTATTTTATAAATTACAGATCAGTCTTCCTCTTATGGAAAATCTCAAAAAGCAAATTATCATATTACAGCAATTGGGTGCCATGATTAAGACTTCATTGTGAAGTCAGACAGTAAAACAGAATGTTGAAATTCAGAAAACAAAGTTAAAATATGGTCAGACCAGCTGGGGCACAAATATTGATGTTGTTACATGACTACCTGAAATTCTATAGGGAGATTAATGTCAAAAATGGACTACAGTTAGGTTTAATTGAAACAAAAGAGGTAGATATGATAGTACAGGTAAGGCATAGAAAGAAACATATAACCTCATAATCCTAAAAACTAGGTCTGTGCAGAGTGTCTTCATGACCTAATATTTTCTGAAGTGATACTAAATAAACTGAGATAGAAAATTCCAGACCCTGAATTGAACATGTCACATAGTTCCTAGTCTAGCAACTCTCTTGGGCAGTACTTCCTCTTTGATGTAACTCAAAAGTATTCCAGAAATTCAAAGCAACATGAAGATCCCCAGTATATACATCAGCTCTTGATTAAGGCTCTTATTTTGTACCTAATGTAAGTCATTACTCCTTCCCCCCTAATGCAAAGGTCACTCCCAATGTTGACTACCTATATCAAGTACAGATTGTGTGGGATCGGAGAAGTTCCTCTGATGTGAACAGAACTTTTAAATTATTACATCTCAGTTGATAATCATGACTCTAGGTCAATTGATACGACAACTCATATTAGTTTTACCGGAGAGCAAAGTTAATCTGTGCTCTTGATCCTTGACACCCAGTTCCAGGCTCTTTTCATTGGTGTTTGTTCTTATAACTAGAAAGTCACTCTCTTAGAAGTTATTGGTTTAGAAATGGGCTAGAATTTATTTGCACATTTGTATTTGCAGTGCAAATTGAAAGTCCTAGGATAACAATAAATATATATTATTTTATAAAAGAAACTTTTGAAATGTAAAACTAAAGATTCTGGTATTTATTTTACAGCTGTGCTCTATACTTACTTGTGGTTTATGTGTATACATGCACAGTGTATTTGTGTGTGTGTGTGTGTGTATTTTGAATTACAGTGATTTACCTGGAGCAGGGTGAAATTTATCACGAGCTACTCAGACACCATAGAACAAAAATTCTCATTCTGATAACTATTCAATTTTCTTGGAGTGGCACTACCGTGGAAGTTGAGTCATTGAGCTGGTAAAACATGCACACACACATACACACACTTTTTTCTAAGCTCTAAAAGTAAAGTAGGCCTTATGAAACCCATAAATTAACATTTGGAATAAGACTAATACATCATAATCTCATTCCATTTTAAAAATTCAATCTTCCATTTCACAAACTGAAATAATGAAGTCTCAAAATAAAGCCTCATCTTGAAATATTAAGTTCATGATGTTCTTAGTTTTATACAAACATTTATAATTGCATGCAGAACTTGGGGAGATTGGCAGATATGGATGTCAACATGATCTTCTTAAGGGTTAAGAAGGTAATTATGTATTTTGAATCTATGAGGATGACTCGAAATGATGGGACTCAGCATTTCAAATGTGAACATGTTTAGATTCTATTGAGTAGTCCTCAGATCTTTTTGCCAATCATGTTTATTATTATAGAAATGCAAATGTGCACAGTGAAAGCTGAAATACTCTACAGTGACTGTGAGATGTAATAATAATATATGATGGTGATAGTCCGTAGACCAATAAATTATACGTAGGAGCTCTGAAGAGTAAGGCATGTCTTCATCTTGTATTGACTCCCAGTTTATTAATACATAGACATTTTCAGTTTAGGCACTAGGAACTTAATGCCTAGTTAGATCCTATTGTTGATAGCTTACTATATTTGAACTATTTTACCAAAGGATTGTAAGTTAATTAATTTAATTTCCACAATAACTCTATACGACTATTTCTTTACTTATAGAGGACCCTAAGAGTTAATGAGTTTTAAAACCTTTCCCAGGGATCAAGGATATAGCCTAAAGTCTAAAGCACATGATTTGCACATCGAGGTCTGGGTTTGGTATTATGGTATGGTCCCCCAAGTACTGCCAGGTGTGACCCAAACTTTCACCCTTCAAAAATAAACTTAGATATACAGTACTCCAACTCAAATTCAATCAATCTTGGCCACAAGTTCACCAGAATTATTTCCCCAGTAAATCAGGCTATTTAAAGATAGTGTGTGTTTCAGTCATACAATGTTCCAACACCCTTCCCTCCACCAGTGTGCATTTCCCACAACCAATGTCCCTAGTTTTCCTTCCCACCACAGCACTCTATCCTGCCTCTATGGCAGTCACTTCTCTCTCTGTCTCTCTCTCTCTCTCTCTCTCTCTCTCTCTCCCTCTCTCTCATTCTCCTTTTCTCTTTTCTTTTAGGTATTATGGTTTGCAATACACATACTGAAAGGTTATCATGTTTATCTCTTTACCTATTTTCAGCACTCAGTTCTTGTCCAGAGTAATCATTTCCAAATTTCACTGTCATAGTGAACTACGGTATCCCCACTGCCCTCCACTCTCCACCACTTGTAGCAAGCTTCCAACCATGGCCCAGTCCCCCTGGCCCTTGTTTCTATTGTCCTTGGGTATTAGTCTCCTTCAATGTGTTTTATATCCCATAAATGAGTGAAAATATTATGTCTGTCCCTGTCCTTCTGACTCAACTCACTCTATCATGAGCTATGTAGCTGATATTTCATGGTGATCCATATTTTTAAAAAAGAAAAAGAAAGAGAGAAAGAATAATGGCCACTACTCTAGGAAAAGAGTAAAGAATAGGTAATTTTTTAGAATAGAGAAATTATGTAGTAGTGAAAGCCAGAGGGCATCACAAAGAACTTAGACTAAAATAACATAGCTCAAAAAACATAAAATAAGCATAATGGTGGTTTACATATAAACTAGCCAAGCTATGTTGTGTGAAAGGAGGTATGCTAAGAATAAAAGTTCTCTAGGAATAATTTTAAGGACTGTATTTAATAAGGCCTAAAAACAGCATAATTTTTTAATACATCAGATAATTGTGAGGGGACACAATATAATTGTTCAAGAAAAATTAGAATGTAAAAAATATATTTCTACTCTAACTAATAATATTGAATAAAAATTAAACCAAAGAATCAATACTTAGCAGTTAAAATTTGATTTATGGTGTTATGAACATATCTAATTTTTCTATAATTTGTTGAAATTATTTAATGATAGAAATTCAGCAAATTTTAAAAGCACTTAAAATATTGATTAAAGGCAACAGTCAGAAAGAAAAAATTAGTAATATTATAAATGGAAAGTATGATAATTTGTGTGTGGGAAATTAAACCCATAATTTGAGTTGAATGAACATTTAGATATTAAGAATCCCTGATGAAATATATATTGAGATTAAGATTATTGGAAATCCTTTGTGAAATAAATTAAACAATTGTTGTATTTCTAATAAAACATTAAATTCTATACATTCATCATTGAGATAGCCTCTAAACCATTATGACAATGCAGTAAGGCCTTACTTCTGTATGTGTTTCTAAAAAATTGGAGCATATAGCAGAATACCAGGAGATAGATAAACCTATGACAACATATCTTTCCAGTTCATCAATTTCACTTATTCGTTTTATTTCTTTTTTGTTTCCACAACTTTGCATTGTTAAACATGAATCATTATAATTACTTGAATTAATAACTCAATGTTACAGTGATCTATATTTTTCATTGCTTATTGAAATGTGTGCATGTTAATACATTATTTTAAAACTGTTATATTTTCATTATGAAAATATAGGTCAGGACTTTGTTTATTGGGGAATACTTAATGGTGGAGAAGAAACTGTTAGTTAAAGGAACATCACATATGTTGTTTTAAGCAATTTTTGTTAAATTTGTTTCAAAATATTTTTTCTTTTTAATTTCTCAAAAAGTAATTCAATATTTGTCTAAGTCTTCATCTTTATCCCAGAAAAGATACTAACTTATACCTATGTCTACCACTTCTTCAAAGTTTCATATGAAGTTTTGATTTTATGATGTAATAGACGGGTTTGTTTTCAGTCCAATTTTAATCTAAAGCTCAGTTCTGATTCAGATTTAACACATACTAAAGATTACCACTATTGACAAAGCAAATGGAAGCAAAGATAAACAAATGGGATTATATAAAACTAAAAAGCTTCTTTGCCTCAAGAGGAACAATGACCAAAATACAGAGACAGCCCACAGACTGGGAAAGAATATTCACTTACTTCCCATCCGATAAGGGGTTAATATGCAGGATATATCGGGCACTGGTAGAACTCTACAAGAAGAAAATAGCCAACCCCATCAAAAAATGGGGAGAAGAAATGAACAGAAACTTCCAAAAAAGGAGAAATTCAAATGGCCAAAATGCATATGAAAAAGTGCTCTTCATCACTAATCATCAGGGAGATGCAAATCAAAATAACAATGAGGTATCATCTCACACCGCAGAGACTGGCACACATCCAAAAGATCAAGAACAAACAGTGCTGGTGTGGTTGTGGGGGAGAAAAGGACTCTCATCCAAAGTTGGTGGGAATGTAGACTGATCCTACCCTTTTGGAAAACAATATGGACATTCTTCCAAAAAACTAGATATTGATTTCCCATTTGACCCAGCAATACTACTCCTGGGAATATACACTGAGACCCAAAAACACAGAAGAAACACTATTTGCACTTCGATGTTCATCACAGCACTATTCACAATAGCCAGAATCTGAAAACAACCTGAATGCCCAAGAACAGAAGACTGGCTAAAGAAACCCTGGTACATCTACATAATGGAATACTATGCACCTGTCAGAAAAGAAAAAGTCAAGAAATTTACATGCAAATGGATGGATGGACAAGAAAGTATCATGCTGAGTGAAATTAGTCAGACAGTAAAAGACTGCATTAATAAATGCAGTCATAGAATGACTGCATTAATAAATATATACTAGTGCTCTACTAATTATGGGAAATGTTAGTGCCACACTAGAACTGAACATTGAATGAACACAAAGGGAGTTACATGATAATCCCTAAATGTCTGTAGAGCAAGCCACAATGTGTAAGAGAGAGAGAGAGAGAGGGGAGAGAGAGAAAGAAGAGAAATAGTTCCTGCTGTAGAGGCAGGCCAGAGGAGGAGGGAGGGAACTTGGGGATATTGGTTGTGGGAATGGGGCTCTGGTGGAGGGACTGGTGCTGGAAAATATATGACTGAAACCCAGTCATAAACATTTTTAATTGTATTTTGTACATTGGTCCAATAAAAATTTTTTAAAAGAAGATTAACCACTATAACTGCAACTGTACCTCCTTTCTTTATACTATACTGTTACCATGGCTATGATCCTTTGCAACAGAATTGACTCTGGGGGGGCAGGCATATAAGATTTCTAATATAAGCCCATTTTTAAAAACTGCTTGAGAGAAGAGACAACACAATATTACTTCTTCCTCTTCATATGGATATATATATATATATATTTATACATATATATGTTTGAATTGTTTTATAAAGTGGCATATAACTGAAGACTAGTATATGAAAGAATCCTAAACTTGAGTCCTGTAGTACAAGATGCCTGTGTTGCCCTGATTAATATGAGTTATTTAACTTCAAGCAATTTTATTTAATTCAAGATCTTCTTGAATTAAATTGAATTATGCTATATGTAAAAGCCTACACTGTGCTGTGAACAAAGCAGAATATTTAGAAAGTGTTATTAGGAATGTGCACTACAGGACAAAGTCACATATAGTATAATAATAATGATCATTATTATTTTGTATCACTGTCCTCTAACCAACATTCTTAACAATACCATATGGCTAATGTTTCATAGTATCTAATTTAACCTGCAACCTGCCCCTTGAGGTGTTGCAGGTGTGACTGTGGTGTCCTGCTGCGTCAGCAGGTGGCAGACATGAGATAGACTTGTCTATACACAGGGCTCTGCCTTGTGGGCCCTGGATGGTTGATAGTCTGACATCGAAAAGACTGGGCCCCCTGGGATGAACACAGAGTCACAGCAGAGCCTACCAAGCAACCTGTGGTGTATTCGACATGCCAAAAACAGTAACAATAGTGGACCTGATTCCCAATGAATGGAGATGTTACTGGTACCGCTCGAGCAAATCAATGAACAATGAAAAAACAAATGATACAAAGTGATCTAATTTAAGAAATTTCTACTTTTTTATGGATTGCATATAATATCTATGTTTATGTAATTATATATATAATTACATAAACATAGATATATATATAATTACATAAACACATATATATATATATATATATACTTTATATTAGTCCTTTCAAAGTTGAACCCAAATCTCCTAAGAGTGCAACTTACTATTGTTTCCTGTTTGGTGAAACTATATTTCTATTTATCAAATACACCTCATGATCATACTCTTTTTACATGATTGCAATATAATTTAACATTAGTATTTATTTAAATTACTGTTGCTAAACCTTAAAATGACAACCACTACTTCAAAGTGTCATGGAATATGTACTGTACTTTCAGATATTTAAAAGGTTTTAGACCTGTCTCTGATATTTATTATAATTCACATATCATTTCTTTATTGTATTTAATAGTCTTTTTTTTAAATATCATGTCTCCATGTTAAAACACTTTTGCAATTCTATTTTCTCAAATATATGTATTCACCACACCCCATAACAACAATCATAATAAAATCCATTGAGTAACACTATAACGTATGTGTAATAAGTTATAGCTAGGTAGGACTGAAGTCATTTACATAATTATTTGCTAGCATTCTCTGCCCAATTTAGCACCAATCTAATATCATACCATAGAAGAATCAGGGATTAGTTTTCCTACCCAAATTGTCTTTTATATATAGCTCCTTTGCTATATAGTTGATTGTATATTTTACTACATGTGAATTGATGGATGGGGTGACAGTCTCCTTTTGGCAAAACATCTGATTTAGTGATGGAACCAAAAAAGAATTCACTCTTTGTTAAATGTCATATCATAAATTTTGCTTCATATGTCATATTAGCATGGTTACTCATTTCATACCCAGTATCTTATGGGTTACAATGCCTTTTAAAATTAAAAAGACCTAACAAATTCTACAGACTTCATGTAAATGAAGATAAAGAACTATCAGGTTTTTTTTTTTGCTTTTTTTGCTTTTTGATATTTGAGTCTCACCTGATGAGACTGAGGGGGCTACTCCTGGGTCTGCACTCAAGAATTACTCCTGTGGGTGCATAAGGGACCAATGGGATGCCGGGGATTGAACCAGGGTTGGCTGCATACAAGGCAAACACCTTACCTATTATTCCCATTTCTCAGTGTTTATTTTACTTACTTCTTTTGGAATTGTGTCTTTACATTATATTTAAATTTTATTTAAAATTCCTGCCCTTCGAGGTGTTGCAGGTGTTGCTGCAGTACCAGGTTGCTTCGACAGGTGGCATCAGGAGACAGGCTTGTCTACACCCAGGGCTCTTCCCAGTGGGCCCTGGATAGTTGATGGTCTGACATAGAAAAAGACTGGGCCCCTGGGATGAACCCAGAACCATGGCAGAACCTGGCAAGTTACCCATGGTGCATTATATATGCCAAAAATAGTTACAATGGATCTCATTCCCAATAAATGGAAATGTTACTGGCACCTGCTTGAGCAAATTGATGATCAACGGGAAGACAAGTGAAGTGATACAACAGGTTTCCAATAATAATACATTTTATGCTTCTCATAAAAAATGTTTTTCCAACATTTTTATGAGATATAAAAATCTCATAATCTCAAAAGATCATCAGAGATTACTATGAGAGCCTGTATGCCATGAAACAAGAGAACCGGAAGAAATGGACAAATTCTTGAATTCATATAGCCACCGCAATCTGCAACAAGAAGATTTGGAATACCTCAACAAACATACATAGAATAATCAAGGAGATGGAATCGGTAATCAAAAGTCTCCCCAAACACAAAAGCCCAGGTCCAGATGGATTCACCAGTGAATTCTACCAAACCTTTAAAGAGGGCCTACTCCCAATTCTTTTCCACCTCTTCTGGCAAATTGAAGAAACAGAAACACTCCCAAATAGCTTTTACGAGGCACATATCACCCTGGTACCCAAAGCAGACAGAGATGTCACAAAAAAAAAGAAAACTACAGACCAATCTTCCTGATGAACACAGATGCTAAGATCTTCAACAAAATACTAGCAAATAGAATCCAAAGAGTCATCAAAAAGATTATACACCATGACCAAGTGGGATTCATCCTGGGAATGCAAGGATGGTTCAACATCTGCAAGTCAATCAACATAATACATCATATCAACAAAAAGAAAAATAAAAACCATATGATCACATCAATAGATGCAGAGAAGGCATTTGACAAAATTCAACACCTGTTCATGATAAAAACTCTCCGTAAAATGGGGATTGAAGGAACCTTCCTCAAGATAATCCAGGCCATCTACTACAAGCCTACAGCGAGCATCATTCTCAGTGGGGAAACTCAAAGCCTCCCCCTTAAGATCAGGGACAAGACAAGGCTGCCCACTCTTACCACTTCTATTCTTGTAATTAAGACAGTGTGATATTGGTATAGAGACAGACCCGTAGATCTATGGAATAGAATTGAATATCCTGAAACACACTCTCAAATATACATCCACTTAATCTTCAATAAAGGAGCAAAAAATATTAAGTGGAGAAAAGAAAGACACTTCAGCAAATGGTGCTGGGAAAACTGGGCAGCTACGTGTAAAAATGAACTTAGACCTCCTTCTAATGCCATGCACAAAAGTCAGATCAAAATGGTTTATAGATCTCAACATTAGACATGAATCTATAAGGTACATTGAGGAAAGCATAGGAGAAATGCTCCTACGACATCGAAACTAAAAGTATCTTTAAAGACGACACACCACTGACCAAGCAAATGGAAGCAAAGATTAACAAATGGGATTATATAAAATTGAAAAGCTTCTGCACCTCAAAAGAAACAGTGACCAACATACAAAGACAATCCACAGAGTGGGAAAGGATATTCACCCAATACCCATCTGACAATGGGTTAATATCCAGGATATATCAGGCACTGGTATCACTCCACAAGAAAAAACAGCCAACCCCATCAAAAAATGGGGAGAAGAAATGAACAGAAGCTTCCAAAAAGAAGAAATTCGAATGGCCAAAAGGCATATGAAAAAGTGCTCTTCATCTTTAATCATCAGGGAGATGCAAATCAAAACAACAATGAGGTACCATCTCATACCACAGAGACTGGCACACATCCAAAACAGCAAGAACAACCGGTGCTGGCATGGGCGTGGGGAAAAAGGGACTCTGATCCACTGTTGGTGGGAGTGCCGACTGGTCCAGCCCTTTTGGAAAACAATATGGGCATTGCTCTGAAAACTAGATATTGAGCTCCCATTTGATCCAGCAATAGCACTCCTGGGAATAAACCCGAGACCGAAGAACATATAGCAGAAACACTATCTGTACTTCTTTATTCATGTCTGCGCTATTCACAATAGCTAGAATCTGGAAAAAACCTAAGTGCCCGAGAACAGAGGACTGGCTAAAGAAACTGTGGTTCATCTACACTATGGAATACTATGCAGCTGTCAGAAAAGACAAAATTATGAAATTTACCTGCAAATGGATGGACATAGAGACTATCATGCTGAGTGAAACTAGTCAGAAGGAAAAGGACAGATATAGAATGACTGCATTCATTAATAGGATAAAAATAGATACCAGTGTTTTACTAAGTGTGGGAAATGGTAATGGCAGACGAAAACTCGCCATTGAATATACACAAAGAGACTTAAGTGATAAAGTAAATGCTAAGTGATAAAGCATCTAAATATCTGCAGGACTAGCCACAATTTGTAAAAAGAAGAGGGAGAGAGATGCAGGGACAGGGAGAGAGACAGAGACAGAGAGAGAGAGAGGAAACGGGGCTACCTGCTATTTGGCAGGCTGGGGGGGTGGCGGGGAGGGGGTGGGGTACATTGGTGTTGGAAATGGGGCACTGGTGGAGGGATGGGTGCTGGAATACTGTATTACCAAGAACCAATTATGAACACGTTTGTAATTGTATGTCTCAGGGTGGTATAATAAAAAATTTTAAAAAATGAAATATCAATCTATCTTTCCAAATATTTTTTGAAACATCTTTGCATGAAAGCTGTTTTATACAATAAATGCTCAGAAAAAATTATGCCACTATCTAATGTTGTTTTGAGATAGGTTTATGAAGAATTTAGGACTTGATTGCCATATTATACAATTTGAAGGACTAAGAACCTGCTGGACTGCTAAAAAGAGTGAATATATATTATCTCTATGGTGTATTAATAATAAAATATGAAACTATTCATCTGTACATTTTCATTTAATTTTTTCAGTTTCCCTATGCTTTTTAAGTTTCTGGATAAAGAGTAAAGCTAATATTGACAACTAATTTCTGAACTCATTGGTAGAAAGTTTTTCAAGTAACTCTAATTATCTTTTCTTCTTTTAGTTTCCAGTGTGACTTATTTGCTTAAAGCTATAATTTTTGACATTTTTATTAGCACCACATTTATTTTGTCAAACTCATTTTCACTGCAAGTTTTTATTTTGCCTATTTAAGTATGTATGTGAAAATATTTTCCTTGTGAGTGTTTTTTAAAGAATAAAAATTCAGAAAGCAAATTTTTATAGTAGTATGACTAATAAAAGCAGCAAGAATAAGAAAAATGTGTAAAATCTTCACCTTTACATATCTAAATATCAGTAAATTGATTTTAAAATCTTTCCATTTTCACTGTTAGCATAATCTGGATATTGTCCTTATTTAAGTGTTTATCTTATCCCTATAATAAGGTATAAAAAATATGGAGAACAAAACATGGTCTTCAATGTGTAGATGAATTTTCAAAACATAAAAAAATCTGGTTTGATGTGTTCTGAAAGTATTTGACTGCTGTGATAAGTAATGTTAAATCACAAATAGACTTACACTCTGTTCACAAGTGATGAAATCAGCCTGGAATCTAATCTAACCATGCTCTGCTTTTTTAAGATTGAGTTAGCTGATATATTAGTTTATTTTTGTCTGCCTTTGGTCTTTTTTTCTTAAAGACATGCAACAAATTAACATTCTACCCTTTCTTTGAATTTCACCCACAATTTTTTAAATAGGATAATTTGGAGGAGCATCTGTGACCACTGAAAAGAATTCCAAATAATTAACTAAGGAAGAGATGCAGGAATATGTTCATACAGCTGGGATAAGAGTGTTCCCCAGTTGGGGCGGAGCGATAGCCCAGCGGGTAGGGCGTTTGCCTTGCATGCGGCCAGCCCATGCCGGCCCGGTTCGATCCTCGGCATCCCATATGGTCCCCTGAGCACCACCGGTAGTAATTTCTGAGTGCAGAGCCAGGAGAAACCCCTGAGCATTGCAGGCAAAGCAAAAAAAAAAAAAAGAGTGTTTCCCAGTAAAGGGTACTTTCATCCATTGTTGATGGGAATGTCAATCAGTACAGCCTTTTTGGAAAACAATATGGACATTCCTTCAAAGACTAGAAATTGAGCTCCCATTTGACCCAGCCATACCACCCCTAGGGATATACCCTGGGAAGCCAAAAACACGTAGGCAGAAACACCATCTTCATGTTTATGTTCATAGCAGCACTATTCACAATAGCCAGAATCTGGAAACAACCAGAGTGCCCAAGAACTGATGACTGGATAAAGAAACTATAGTACATCTACACAATGGAATACTATGCAGCTGTCAGGAAAAATGAAGTTATGAAATATGCCTATAAATGATGGACATGGAGAGGATCATGTTGAGTGAAGTTAACCAAAAGGAAAAAGACAGATACAGAATGACTGCATTTATTTGCATGATATATATACATATTGTGATACCAATATCCAAGGTCAGACAAAACATGGATCGGAGGCCTTTTCAAAAGTGGAATCTACCACAAGCATCTGGGAGTCAGAGATTGGGTGGGACAGAGAAGGGAACAGTGTGCTAACAATTGTTGTAGGTGATAATACCAGCCTAGAACTGAGTATTGAATACAGGCAAAACGATACACATGATGACCTCTAAATGTATGGATCACAATCCATAGTGTAAAAAAAGAAGGAAGAGAGAAAGAGAGAGAGAGAAAGAGAAAGAGAAAGAGAAAAGAGATAAAGGACTCTCCATAGAGGCAGTCTAGGGGAGAAGGGAGGAAATCAGGGACATTGGTGGTGGGAGATGGGCACTGGTGGAGGGATTGGTGCTGAAACAATGTATGACCGAAACCCGGACATGAACATCTTTGTAATAGTATATCTCACAGTGGCATAATAAAATGTTTAAAAAAGAGTGTTTCCCAGTCATCATAATGTGTTAAAGACCGAATTTTCTAGACTGGAGATAAAAGAGTTGGTTTTGTCTTTGATGTTGCCGTGACTAGTATGTCACATTGGGTAAGTCACTGTGGTGCCCTAGTTTCTGTGCAGTGTGGGAGTTGGACTGAACTGCTTGTGTGATCATTTTCAGGTCTCAAGCCCTAAGAATCTGGTTCATGGTTTGCGTTGCCCCTTGGTGAAATCAAGACTCTAAGATTAGACTCCAATAGCAAGATTCTCTCAGGCAGCTCTAAATACCAAATGTTCAGCGTGCATGAGAACTAGCTCTTGCTTTTTGGAAGAGCTACAGCTACCCTTTTGTTTTCATCTGCCCTTTTCCAAAGAGTGTAAAGCCAGAGAACTTTTTAGGCAAGGAACAGTTGATGATTTTCCCACAATGATGACTATTGATGTAAGAACCCATTGGGAGAGAGCTCAAAGAATGACGTGTGGATGGAAGCCTGACTCTGACCCAGGTAACAGAAATATCCAGGAGTTGCTGGGCCTCAGGCCACAAACAAAACACTTAGACTAGAGTAGTCCACTTCACCATCACCAGCTACATAAAAGACACTAAATCTTCAAAAATAATCTTTATCTCATGCAAGATAAAAAATTTAATGATGCAAAATTATAGAACTTAATGGCATTTTTAAATATATCTATTCTAAATACACCTGTAAGATGAATTTTGTATTTAAGTCATGTGTTTGTAATTAGAGCACACACATCACAGCTGGAATCCCAGGTTAAGTTCTGCCCCTGGGAAAAAGGAGACATCCAAGCTGTCATATAGAATGCCACTTTGCGTCCCTAAAAAAGGGTACTGCTATTTGGCACATTGGAAACATCTCCCGAAAGAAGGACGCTATATGAGATGGCAATGAAATTCAAGATTTTTGTTTGATTAGGTTGGACTTGGGTATCTCACTCTTCGACTCATCTTTCCCTTGTGTCAGAAACATCTCTATTTCCTGAGTTTGGTTAGTTGCATAAGGAGCAAGGGGGAAAAAAATCACCAGAATCATTTTCACTGCTGGGAAAACCTGAGCGATGCTGGCTGTTAAAAGCTGTTAATTGCAGTTTACAGAAGAGAAATCCCTTATCTTTGAAAGTTCACTTGCTTGAGTGACTCATTCTTCCTGGGAGGGATTAATTCTTAATTGGAAAAAGATGCTAAACAATCTGATGTACTTCCTGAATAAAAGCCTTACCTTCGTTGTAAAGATTCCTAACAAGGTAACATGCTAATTATTTAATGAATGATTTGTGCTGAGAACTAGAGATATGTGTTAAAATTGCAGCGCTTATCACATTTGGCTCAGCTCCCGGAAATCCATGTGCCGGCTGTTCTTGAATTTGGTGCCAAGCCTGTTTTATGTTGTGCTTGAAGCTTGGTTTTGTTTTCCCACTTCGAGTGTAAACATGTTTGTCAAGGTACACTGTTTGGAGGACAAGCAGAGGGGGGCTGGTGAGGGTAAATCTGTGGTCAACGACGCAAGGACAGAGGAGGAGAAAAGCGAGGAGGAAAAGACAGTCAATCAATGAGAACATCCAATTTGGGAATACCTGGAAATATCTGCACTACACCTAGGTGTGGACTGTAAGGATTCCTAAGAGTTGCGTGTAGATTTCAGGAAAGGTAACCAGGCATTGCAAACCTTGTTACTTCACACTTTGCCTGTCTGTCAGGGAGTTTTCTCCTTCACAACAATACCCCAATGTTTTGGTAGGCAGACTCCTGTTCATTTAGTAAGTGAAAGGCATGGGTGGAATGCCAGGTATGTCTACAGAGCAAAGCAGTGCAGGCAGGCTGACGCCAGGAGAGAATAGGCAGGTACCTATTGAGTTACAGGATTTCTACAAATCTAATCCGCCTGTAATGTGAGACTTATTACAGAGTCAGCCCCTGCTAGGGCTGTGAATCTGAGCGAAGGAACAGTTTCTCAAGCAATGATCCCCGTTAACCCATTGAAACCCAGCTTCACTAATAGCTTCTTATCCTTGTAATGCTATTTAAGGGTGATGGTGATTACAAGCTGCCTGCTTATTTTATTTAAAAAATACTCAAGGTATTGTTGTACTGAAACAGTGATATTTAATATGCTTACAGTAACACAAAACACAGTCACAGTAGCTGGGCTACTTTAAAGCATTCTCTACTGAATATATATTTGACCCTGGATAGTCAGTCTATACATTACTAATGATGGTATCTATAATTTATTATACATTTTTGCTTGTGTCAAATTTGTTGTGAAAGTTTAAAATAGCAAAGTCATTTCAATGTAATTTTAAAGCATCTGTTTAAAGGAAATATATTTTCCTAAGATATTGTCATTATTATAATGAATAAATTTATTGAAGGAAATTATAATTTCTAACTATATAGAAAATTAATCTAGGTACTACAGTCTCAAATATTTACGATGAGTGTTTTATACTTCTGATCATCAGCTTCCAAGCCTCATTAGAAAATGCACAAAAGAAATGAAATGTTTCTATATGAAATTATCAAAGAATTACCTAAATCAAACATGATAGATTAAAAATGACAAGTCTTGTAGCTATTCTAAAAGTATACAGAGTTAAGACAATTAGCCAGAGTTCTTGCTTTATTTATAAAGTTGCTATAAAACTCCAAACATAACCTAAACCCCAAACTTAATTAATATTCTTAAGAAAGATTTACTTATAAATATTTTTAATCTCAGGAATTTTTAATGAGACATGCTAACAAATAATCATTGTTTTTTATCTATTGATGCCTCTCCACAATATTTATGTTCATTACAATATGTTTTGAATAAAATCTGCAATGACTACTTTGATAACACCAATTACTAAACTAAAGATTTCAAAGTAAAGGATTTTGAAGTTCTCATACTGCTCTGATAATTAGTATCACTGGGAGTCTTCTGTAGTGCAGGTATTCTAGTAAGTCCTTTAAATCTATTCATTTATTTTTTCATTTATTCTTTCCAAACTTTCTGATGGATTAAATGAGGTTGAAATTAATTAAGTAGTGAATAGCCAGTGTTTGTATCAAGATTTAGCCACAGCTATTTGTCACAAAACTGCTATTTTATTGGTTCTGGGGCCATGCTCAGTATGACTCCCAGCTCTGTGCTCAGAGATCACTCCTGGCAGTGCTCGGAAAATGTGTGATGCTGTAAATCTAGCCAAATCCAGCCTCTCTTGGCTCCACACAAATTTGTCTCAGTGGAAATAAAAGTGGGAAACATCAGAGGCCCTAGATAGAAAAGGAAAAAGGATCTGGATAAAAAGAACACTAGTCCCAAGACTGAAGATCTCAAAAGAATATATGATTTCTGATTGCCGGGTGTGACCCAAAAAGAAAAAAATTAACCTTTATTAAGTGTTCGCGACGGCAGAGCCTGGCAAGCAGCCTGTGTTGTATTTGATATGTCAAATACCAGTAACAATTATAGACCTCATTTTCATGACCTGATGGAATGGTTTGAGACTATATTCCTGGAGAAAGCAGATGCTCTTGGGCTACAATTGCTCCCGACAGGATGTATGGAAATGTTACTGGTGCCCGCTCAAGCAAATTGATAATCAATGACAAGTCAAGTGATCAAGTGATATGACAGGTGGTTTGTTAATTCCTAGTTTTTATCTGACGTTATTTCTTAATGTTTGAAATAGGGATGAAAAGTCGCATTGTCCTGCTTTTGCAAAGACTGTTCAAAGAGACATACATGGCTGTGTGATGCCAACTGATAAGTAGCTGAGTGATACCAATGTTAGCTTAGCGCTGTAATATACCACAACAAACTTCTTCACGTGTCTTATGTGCTATTCGGTTTATACACACCCACTGCTTCTCTAATCTTCTATTTTGAAGATTGGAAGGAGCGGAGTGGGGATAGAAACAGGCCATCTTCTCCCTTCAGGCTGCATGACAGGAATGTAGAATTTACCGAAGGATGGTACCTCAGAAAACAGTAACAAAGGTGAAAATTTGCTTTTAAGTTGATTTGTGATATTCATGCTAACTCATTTCTAAATCTGTTCACGCCCCTATTCTACTCCTTTCTTTCAAGCTATTGCCAATTCTATGTATGTTTCAACCTTTGTGGTAGATAAGCAGACAATATTAAATTTTGATATCTGAATAAGTTTCTTGAAAATAGCAGCCAGTACTTGACGAAGAATGTAGAGGTATGTTCTAAACAGTGTGTAAAAGCCAAACAGATTTATTAAAATATATGAAATAAGATCATGTTTAAAATTAGCATATTCTGATGGTGCTTTAATCTTGTTATTGATATATCTAATGTTTTATAAATATTTATGTTCTAGGAAGTATGAGTGATTTCACTAAGTGATAATTACTATATAAATTGTTTTAGGGGCTGGAGCTATAGCACAGCAGGTAGGGCATTTGCCTTGCATGCAGGCAACCCTGGTTTGATCCCTGGCATCCTTTATTGGCCCCTGAGCACCACCAGGAGTAATTCTTGAGCAAAGAACCAGGAGTAACCTTTGAGCATCACTGGATGTATGATGCTCAGGAGTTACTCCTGGTAACCCCTGGAGTATTATTTTATTCCTAAAAATAAATAAATTGCTTTTCTTTGTTTTTATATGGCCTAAAACATTTCATTTTTCTTTTTTTTATATTTTTATTTTGTATTGCTAATATATATAAGCATTATTTATATAATTTTATATCTAACACACGATTAACATCACGTATCAACTCTATTTTTTTGTGAGTGCTTTTTAATTTTTTTAATTTTTTTATTTATACAATTACAAAGATATACAATTAAAAAGTTCATATTTGGGTCTTGGTCATACAGTGTTCCAGCACCCATCCCGCCACCAGTGCCCATCTCCCACCACCAACGTCCCGGTTCCCTCCCCCTCCCCAGCCCTCTTCCATGGCAGGTTCTTTATTTCTTTCCATTTCTCTCTCTTTCTCTTTTCCTTTCCCTCCAGACTATGGATTACAGAACATACATTAAAGGGTTGTCATGTGTATCTTTTTGCCTCTATTTAATGCTCAGTTCTAGGTTGGCATTAGTACCCTCGACAATTGTAAGCACATTGTTCCATTTTCTGTCTTACCTAGCCTCTGACTCCCACACGTTTGTGATAATTTCCACCTTTGACAAGACCTCCTGATATTTCATTTTTCTTTAGACAAGTATATATTAAGAATACCAAACACTATCCTATAACTAGATATATCTATATCTTACAATGCTTCAGGTGGGTTTTCCTTTCCTCTGTGGCAGCCTAGAAATGCTTTGGAGATAAAAGTGAAGATGGTCATAGATTGACCTCACTCTTGCTCATGGATTACAGTCATGTGTTCTGTAATGATAAGTATTCTGAAAATTACTGTTTTGTTTATAAATGCTTTGTGTTGCTGTTTTGATCTGAAAGATATATTCAATAACTTGGTGAGAAACAAATCAAACTTTAAACTTATCTTAGGACAGAAACCGTGAGACTCGTTTTCTAAACTGTAGTAATTAAATGAGAAATGTTTTACATTCTCATTGTATAGTTTAAGGCATTAATGCACAAGAAATTCATTAATTTTTTAGAACTGTGTACAACTAGGTATACTGTGGTTATTACTGTTCCTATCTTTCAGTATTAAGAATATATACCTGCTTGTATCTATGTCCTAGAATGCATTTGCATGTGTTTAGTCATAGATGAATTTGAAAAAGGTCATAAAAGTAATTGTATCTTCTCATTCATTAATTTACATATTATGAAACTAAGAAGCAGAAATATTAAATTATTTGAAATCTCTAGCTATTTTAATGTGAGAAGTAGACAATTTCTTTGGCAGCTACTTTTCTCCTTTTTCTGGTTAAATTCTGCCTGAAACTCAAAGTACTCAGAAGTACCTTGGAAAAGACTTACTGTGTCTATACTCATTTAGTAATAGTTGAAAAATTAAAACAAAATATCTGCCAAATGAAGGACTCATAACATTGTTTTAACCTAATAACACTGAGAAGCTAAATAGTTCTTAAACTTTTGCAAGTCAGTTTGTACATGCAAAAAAAATAACTCAATAGCATTGTCTAAGATAATCAATATCTCCCTAGAGATAAGCTCATGCTAACTACATGAAAGTGTTAAAATAATTAAAAATCAAGTGAATAAACAATAGATGTGTGGACAACACCTATACTCAACTATAGCCTTTTCATTACCGTCATTCTTTCTTAATGTTCTATCTCATTAAAATAAAAGTGAGCAAAAAATCTTCAAATGGTACAGATTCATACTATCCATTAAATATCCAATAGATGTTGTTGTTATTCCAACCAAGGTATAATTCCAAAGAAACATTTTAATAGTGTATTCATGGTCTTCAATACATGGGTATGAAATAAGCAAACTTTGTGAATTAATCCATTGGCTTCTAAATGGTAAGCAACTGTTATGAGTTAGTTTTTTAGCTTGTAAGTCAGAGGTGGACATTGTATCTCTGAAAAACATTCATAATTTCCTAAATGTGTCAATAGTTCATTATCAGATAACTATTATCTCAGGAATAGTGTTCTATGAAATTTCTGGTGTAAAAGTTATGAAACACAGTTATCAGGAAAATAGTTCAAAGTCCTTGGCACCACATAACCCCCTGAGCTGGAGCTACAACCTAAGCACCCACACGTGTGTTCCAAAGACAAAGGACGAAAGAAAAAGAAAGGTAAAGAAGGAAGCAAGCAAGGAAGGAAGGAACAGAGGGAGGGAGGGAGGGAGGGAGGGAGGAAGGAAGGGAGGGAGGGAGGGAGGAAAGGAAGGGAAGAAGGGAGTGAGGGAGGAGCGAAGGAGGGAAAGAAGGAAGGAAGGAAGGAAGGAGGAAGAGAGGGAGGGAGGGAAGGAGGGAAAGAAGGAAGGAAGGAAGGAAGGAAGGAAGGAAGGAAGGAAGGAAGGAAGGAAGGAAGGAAGGGAGGGAGGGAGGAAGGAAGGAAGGAAGGAAGGGACGGAGGGAGAGTGGGAAGGAAGGAAAGAAGGGAGGGAGGGAGGAGTGAAGGAGGGAAAGAAGGAAGGAAGGAAGGAAGGAAGGAAGGAAGGAAGGAAGGAGGATCAGAGGGAGGGAAGGAGGGAAGGAAGGAATGAAGGAAGGAAGGAAGGATGGAAGGAAGGAAGGAAGGCAGCAAGGAAGGAAGGAAGAAAGGAAGGAAGGAAGAAAAGAAGGAGGGAAGGAGGGTAGGAAGGAGGGAGGGAGGGAAAGAAGGTGGGAGAGAGGGCAGGAAAGAAGGAATCTAAGTGGTAACGTTATCAGGTGTTGCAGGACTCCTAAGGGGCGCTGCATCTGCTCTGGAGTGCCTCCCACAAATCACTCCGTAGATAAGGGGGTAGTCTAAATGTGGCAGTTTATCTGACCATGTATGCTGTACTAGCTGGTATAAATATTCTCCCATGCTACCACAATCATCGTGGGACTAGCTAGATCTTACCAGCATATTAGCCTGGCCACACTGGACCCCTAAGTAATTAGACCAGAGAGAAATGCTGTTTGCTTCCAAGCAAACAAGCATGGCTCCCTGATATACTCAAAGGCAACTAAAATATAAAACTACAATGAAGTAGAAGAGACTTGTGAAGGCTTAGAGAAATATTTAACTGGCATTATTATTAGTCCTTGGTACAGAGACATGCCATCTCAGAAACCCCCTTCTCTACACTACAAAGGCATTCCCAGGCAGATTTCGGCTCAAAACATTAGCATAGTAAAGGCCCTAGGTGAGGTGCAGGGAGGGATTACCTAAGGGCATTGGACCCTCCCTGCTTTCCATAACAATGGGAGGAAGGTCTGAGTTACAGGGATATAATCTAGCCGGTTCCCGCTCTCCGGGCCTTCTTCTTTGTGGGATCTCTCCTTGTGAGTGTTCATTCCCCTTGGAAGCTTTTTCTCCTTTACACGTGGTGGTCGCCATCTTGGCCTACACGTGGCTGGGGTTCTAGCCTGGAATCCTAAGCACCGGGCTTTTCCTTTTGCTGATTTGTATGCCTGAACCTGTGATAAGTAAAGCCTTTTAAAACTGCATCGGATTCCTGAGTTTTCATCCATTCCTCGCCGGCCGGAGGTAGAAGGGAACTCCCGCTTCCCGGCACTGTCGGGGACCCCGCGGAGCGCCCCGACAATCAGGTACCATATTTAGTGGAAAGTATTTTTGCAGCTAAGACTGTCTTTGAGATCCAGAGAGTTCTTACTTCAGTTCCAGTAACTTGAAACCTCACAAAAGAGATCTTATGTGTTATTAGTATTTTGAACACTATCTTTCTGAAAATCATTTATAAAGCTCATATGTGAACAAAAGAAATCAATGGAAAAAATCTACCCATGGCATTTCCCAAGTAGAAATCATAAGTGATTAATTACAGAACTCTGAAATTATATTTTGGGTAACAAAGAGGAAAAACCTTAGATAGTTGGCATAAGGGGAGGAATTAGGGGTTCATTTTCATTTCCTTCCAAACTAATTGCCTAAGGAGCTCTTTATTTCATCAGGAAGTACACTAACAAATGGCCTCCTTGACTTTTCCTAATCACTTTATTAATGCTTTAGCCAGATTTTAAAATATGCACCAGTATTAATATCTGAGGAGAAAAACCTTTATTGTGCATAAATTACGAATTTACTATCTCAGTTACAGTTGAACTTTAATGTTTCTTTTCCAGAAAGGCCCTAGTGCATATTCTTCAGGGAGCAATTCTGCACTCTTTAGGGAATGAACTGAATGACCTAATGGGTTCTTCCATCTTTAATTTCTGTAATTCAGGAAAGCCTCATAAAATACAAGCTTCCTTTGTGAATTAACTTTTCTCTGAAAGTATTGAAACCACTTACTTGCTCTCTTTGAAAGTACTTAAAAATGTTTAACAGCATTAGAATTATTTACTGGGCCCATATAGAAAAGTATCAGCTAAGTTATGTTAATGGTTCAAGAATAAGAATAATTCTTCTGAAAGATATAATGTATAGGGCGTGTCCTATTCACTTCCTTTACAATTATGAGAAGACACCCATTCACAAAATATACAAAAATAAAATTTTAGAGAGAGTCTAAGAGAAAAAAATTAAATTAATCTAAGATATAATGATTTTCCCACATAAATTAAGACACTTAAATATTGTTTAAAATGTAAAGGTATTAACTGGAAACTCATAAGAGATATTAAATCCCTATTTTAAACTTTCCAGCAAACAGAAAGATCATATAAGAAATTTTATTGAAAATGTAATTTGTACTAGACAGCATAAATATCTTAGCAGAGATGTACACCAGGGCTATTTACCATAAATGCAAATTTAACAAAGAAAACTAGAACTAATACCATTGGATAATTAATTGTAACCTATTAGGGTTAATTATAGGTATACAAGAGCTCTCTTGGACATAGCACGGCAGGAATGTGCATAATGAATGATCTGAGAGATCATACACAGTTTCTATTGCAACCTCCAAGAACTTTGGTCAAATATCTATCAAGAATTCTTTATCTTGAAGAGATAGTACAGACAGGCTAAGGTGTTTTCTTTGCACTTGGCCAACCCTGGTTCAATGCCCATTATTTCATATGTTCCCCCAAGCATTTCCACTAGTATCCAGTAGTAATATTGATAAAATTCTGATTATCTTATTAAATATTTTTTAGATATTTTGCATTGGTATTTGAACATGCAAAGTTAATTTTTCAGTGTGACTAAAACTTAGAATTTTAAACAGCATAATTGATGTCTATCAAGATGTTCTTACAAAATAATGTATCATCATATCCTGTTAATAAAGGCACTCTGAATTGTCATGTGAGAAAGTGAGGTAGTACCCGGGCACCCAGACAGAACTAGAACACAAGACAGAAAGATGGAAGAGGCTTTTCAGTCCAGTGTGGTACCGCTGCATCAGTGGAAGAGTTGTGGGGATGAATAAGCAATTCAAGTAAAATAAAAGTTGGTTGTCCGACTCCTTATAACGTTAGTAGCAAACATGGACTCTGAGCAAGAAAACTGAGCAACGCAGGATCCAGTTGCTGAAATCTAAATGTAGATAGATATATCTTAGACAATGCAACTTGACTTGTCGGTACACACTTAAAAGGGACTGCAGTGGAGGGATAATGTTGCTTTGCTGGTGGTGGTTGTATAGTAAATAACTTTATTTTCACTACCAGTTTTAATTATGATGCAGTGATGCTGTTCATATTAGTTTGTCAATATTAGTTTGTCATGCATCATTCCAACACCACACCCACCAACAGAGTACCTGCTTTCTTTCCCTGATTGATTACCCAGGGACTCTTAACACCTACATCACTCTACTCTAGAGCTAAGCTCAGTTTTTAGACAAAATTGCCACTTCTGTTGTCTTTGGCCATTTTTCTTACTATATTTCCTTATATCATGCATCTGAGAGAGATGGTTCTATGTCTCTCTTTCTCCACACTGACTTCACACTTTGATACCTCCCAGATTCATCCATTCGATCCATAGTGGCAAATTGTATGATGTCATGTTTTCTTACAGCTGAGTATTGTTCCATTTTATACACAGACCACAGTTTTTGTAACAACTCATCTGTTCTTTAAAAAGGTATGAAACTGCTGGAAGTATGTGCCTCATGAGTGCGAAGCCCCTTTCTTCATCCTCACAAGAAATCAAAATGAATAAACTGTACCCCTAAAACACATATAGTCATGTAAGCTAATTTCATCTTAATAAAAAATAAAGCCCTTTCACAATGAAAAAGAAAGAGAACCAAATACAAAGCATATAAATTTTAATTCCTTTCAAATATTAAATTAAAAATAAAGGTCAATATGTTTGGGCTTGATTAAAAGCTTAAAGTTTTTATAGTTGTGTGACACTCTGTACAATAACTCTCTTCAACTTGTTTTGGTCACACAGCACATGACAGGTACAAATATGATTTAGAAAGTTTCAGGTTGTAATGCGTCACACGGGTAGGAGAGGAAGTTTTTTCTACATCTATATTGACTGATACCAAAAATAAGCAAATTACTGTTAGTGTTGGAACAATAGAGCTTAGCAGCTTACAATTAAACATTTTGGAAATAGATACTTTTAAAGCAAAAATGCTTATGGCTAGAATAAAATAGTGCTATAAAATATTTGAATACATTGGTCATCTCGACACATGAATTAGATTAAAGCCATTAGATGACCGATTCATTTAGTAGATGCGTTGTCATGGAGAAACGTTACTTGGGACAGTATCTTCAAATGCTTCCTAGAATGAAAGGAAAAGAAAGCTATTCATTTCACAATAAATGTGGTTTCTCTATCATGTTTTTACATAAGGGGCTCAATAACTATGGAAAAATCCATATTTATATTAAAAATGAGATGTCCTGCAGCAGTCAGATTACTCAATGATTTATAAGTATCAAGAGAAGAGATGGTGAAGGAAATAAAGAGTATTTATCTCTTTGTTGATTAATCCACTGACACCCCATCCAACGTGCAATGATAGTATTTATTATTTCAGGTGAAAAAGCATAATCTGGAAAGTCTCCCAGATCCACCTTTACCAAAAAGGAAGCACATGTCAAGATACAAGCGCTATACCACATGGATAGTTCGTTCTGTTGTGTTGTTTCAGCAAACATTTCCAGAATGCTTCAAGATTTATGCAATAGCACATGCTAGCAAATTTGAAATTTTAGTATGTATCAGCCTAATACTAATGTAATGCTTATCTGAGGCTATAATTTTTGGTCAAATATGAAATGAGTCATTCCAGAAAAATAAGGACATTCCCAAGTTCATTATTTGACTTGAAGAAGTCTCTAATATCTCTGTTAACTTGTTTTAAATTTCCTGTTTGGGGTCCACAAAGACAGCA